>QUSF01000973.1:0-17516 GCA_003676055.1 Chloebia gouldiae | reverse complement strand
GCAGGGATGCAGGGAATGAACCGATCCCGGTTTTCCCGGGCAGGGTTGCAGGGAATGAACCGATCCCGGTTTTAGGGCACCCGCCACACCCAGCTAAAGCCCCCGAACGCGGGAAGCGGCGCCGCATTCCCAAAATTATCCCGGAGGAGGAATCGCTGGGGTGGGAAAGAGGGAGCAGGGCCGGGAATGGGATGTGGGAACGGGGTTTGGTTGGGATTATGGAATTCTGGGATGGGCTGGGTGGGAAGGAGCTCAAACCCCATCCCAATCCCAGCCCCGCCATGGGCAGGGACCCATCCCCATATCCCAGTCCAGCCTGGCCTTGGACCCTTCCAGAGATGGGAATTCGGGATGGGAATTTGGGATGGGAATCAGGGGTGAGAATTTGGGATGGGAATTCAGGATGGGAATTTGAGATGGGAATTTAAGATGGGAATTCAGGACGGGAATTTGGGACGGGAATGACTCTTCCCTTTTCCCAGTCGAATTCCCAGTGTTTTCTCCCTGCGAATGAGCCTTTGGCACCTCTGGGGTTGTCACCCTGCACCTCCCAGATCCAGGGGCCAGGATCCCTCGGGATCAACATTCCCGGGATTCCTGGGATCAAGCAGGCCCCCATTTCCCTGGAAGCTCCCAAGGAACACCAGGACAGGGTCGGTTTCCACAGCGGGGATCATGCCCAGATCCAGCCTCGACAATTCCATGATTCCCTGACCCCATTCCGCTCCCGGTGCCCAGTTTTCCCGGGAATGTCGGGCCGGGAAGGCGCCAGATGGGATTTTATAGGAGCTGCTATTCCGTGGTCGGAGCCAGCGGGCGCCGCGAGATTAATTCCGCGAAATTAATTGGGACAAGATTGAAAAGGAAATTAAGGCGCAGCTGAGTGAACATTCCCAACCTTTTCCCTCCTCCTCCTCCTCCTCCTCCTCCTCCTCCTCCTCCCATCGCTGCCTCTCCCTCCCTCCTCTTTTTGCATCCCGAATTTTCAGGGAAAAGCCCCCAGGATCCGTCGGTTCTGAGCGAGGGATCCCAGCACAGGCAATTCCCCAAATTCCCAAATCGGGGATCCCCCAAAAATGGAGAATTCGCAGTTTCCGGAGTGGGGTGCAGGATCAGGAGGAGGAGCTGCTCCTCCGACTCCAAACAGGTCCCAATCCCAGTAAAAACCAGTAAAAAACAATAAAACCCAGTAAAGACCAGTAAAACCAAGTAAAAACCAGTAAAACCCAGTAAAACTCAGTAAAGACCAGTAAAAACAAGTGCAAACCAAATAAAATCCAATAAAAACCCAGTAAAACCAGTAAAGACCAGTAAAGACCAGTGAAACCCAGTAAAAACCAGTAAAAAAAGAGCAAAACCCAGTAAAACCCCTCCTGACATCATTAATAGAATTTTAAATCTTCATTTTGAGCAACTTTAGCACCTTTTGATACCAAAAATGAGACCAAATCCCAAAAAATTCCTGCTCCTCCCTCCTGGAGGATGCAGAAGTCACTCTGTTGGAAATAGGAAATGAAATGGGAAATAAGCCAAAATTCTCAAAAAATTCCCCAAAAATTCTGCATTCCACCTCACTGAGGACGCTGGTGGGAATGGGAAATAAAATGGGAAACGAGACAAATTTCCCAAATAAATCCCAAAAAATTCTGGATTCTACCTCAGGATAGGATGAGGATGCGGATGAGGTCCCGTGGGTTGGAACAGGAAACAAGGCAAACGTCAAAAAAAATTCCCCAAAAATTCTCAAACAATTCCCAAAAAATTCCCAAAAAATTCCCCAAAAATGCCCAAAAATTCCAGCTCCTACCTTGCTGAGGATGCGGATGAGGTCGCCCCGTTGGAAGGAGAGCTCGTCGGGATTGTCCCCGCGGCAATCCCACAGTCCCTGGTAATAATTGGAGTAATCCCAGCCGGAATTTTCTTGGAAAAAAGGAGAAAAAAGGGGAAAAAAGGGTCAGGGTGGAGAGGGATTCATAGGTACAGGATCATGGAGGTGATTCCAGAGGCAAAAGTTCTCCTGGAGCTCCTCCGGGATGGGAAAGGCTCCAAATCCACTGGGAATGTTGAAAGCTGAGGTTGGAAATGGTGGGAATTCCATGGAATTCCATCACGGACTCGCCAGCTGAGGGATTGGTGCTCCCCCAAGAGTTTGGTCCCAGTTTTCCAGGAATTCCTTTCCCAGGAATTCTCATCCCGGCTCCTTTCCTGCTTCCCAGAGGGACAGGAGGGCGTGGGAGGCATCCCGGGAATATCTGGTGGGATCCTGGGGGGTTGGATCCCAAAATTCCCATGGGATCCCTCCCTGGACTTTTAGGGATAAAAATCCCACTTAAAAATTCCCAAACACCTCCTTTATCCCAGGAATTATGGGAGATTTCTCCTTATCCCATCGGGAAGATTCTTCCCAAGTGGAATTCCACCACTGGGAAGAGTCAAATCCTAGGAATTCCCCCATTCTCCACATTTTCCACAGCCCAAGATGCTCCAAAGTAGCCAAATCCCAAAATATTCCCCCCACCCATTTCCTGGGAATCCTTTGGATTGGGATCTTACCCTCCTCGCTCCCGAAATCCTCCTCAACCTCCGGGAATGGCGGCTCCAGCTCCTCATCTGGGGAGGCAAAAAACAGTGGGAAAAATCCGGGAAAAACAGAGGAAAAATCAGGGGAAATCCGGGAATGTCGCAGCTCCGGCAGGCCCAGAGCTCCGGGAGAATCCTGGGAATAAAAAATTCCTGTATTGATTGTGGGGAGAAGAAGTATTGGAGAGGATTTTCATGGAAAACCGGAATTGTTGAGGGAAAAACAAATCTGTGAATTCCGGGTGTCCCCGTGGGAAGAGAGGTGCCTTGGGAAAAGGAGATTCCAGAGGGGAAATTCCGGGCTGGGAATGCAAGGAAGGAAGGAGGAATTAAGGAGAAAATTCCAGAAGAGTAGAAGGAAGGGATGGAAGGAATGATCCCAGGGAAAAGGCGGATTCCAGAGCGGCTGGGAAGGCTTGGGAAAACGGGAAGGGGATGGAGCTGTGTGGAGCATCCCAAATTTCCATCCTCATCCATGGAAAATCCTTTCCCATCCAGGGAAAATCCCTTCCCATCCCATGGACATCCCTGCCCGCTCCCTGTCCCATTCCCAGGCACATTCCTGGAGGATTTGGAGCTGGGAAATCCGGGAATGGGAGCCATGGGAACAGGAGCAGCCCCTCCCCACCATTCAGAGGTTTTCCTGGAATCCAACCTGATGGATCCAGGGGTTTTCCTGGAATCAGGCCTGGAAGTGAAACTCGGCCTTCCCAGTCCCAGCCAATATTTGGATTTGCCAGTGTTGAATCCAAGGAAAATACTGGAAAATCCAGGAATGGGATCCATGGGGACAGGACGAGCCCCTCTCCACTATCCAGAGGTTTTCCTGGAATTAAGTCTGATGGATCCAAGGGTTTTTCTGGAATCAAAACCCAGATGGATCCAGGGAGTTTCCTGGAATCAAACCCGATGGATCCAAGGGTTTTCCTGGAAGCCAAGCTCTGCCCTCCCAATCCCACCCAACACTTGGATTCTCCAGCACTGAATCAAAGGAAAAAAGCTGGAAAACTTTGGAAAATTCCACTTCTCCCTCCCACCTCACTTTTGGGATCCTCATCCCAGGGGTCCGGAGCCGCTGGCGCATCCCGGGAAGCTTCGGAATCTCTGCGGAGCCGAGTTTTTAATGGAGCAATTTGATTCAATTTTCCAGTCGATAAAATTCCCCGGCAGCGCTCGGCGCTTCCGAACGGACACCTTCACTCCTGATTTAACATTCCCATCGAATCCTTCCCGGGAAATTGGAAAAATTTATCACCTGTGAAATTTTATTTGGCCTCGGCCGCGTCTGTTTTTGTAAAACTTCATTAACGCCGAGGAAATTATCTCTCCGCGGCTTTTCCCGGTTTTTTTTTTTTCCATTCCAGTCTCCTGGAGTTCTTTTTCCCGTGGTTTTTGGTCGGGAGGTAAAGGAGGGATAAGGGAGGATGGGATTGGGATTTTTCCTGGGGATTTTGGGGGTTTGGGACGAAGGAAAATCTGTGAGTTGGGTTATCCCAGAAAAGCTGGGAAGCCTAATCCATGGACATCTATGGAAATACGTGGAAGTCCATGGGAATCCATGGAAAACAATGAAAATCCATGGAAGTCCATGGAAGTCTATGGAAATGCATGGAAATCAATGGAAATCCATAAAAATCAATGGCAATCCATGGATTTTTCCTTTCCAGGCTATTTCAGGAAAGCTGGAAAACCTAATCCATGGAAATCCATGGAAATTCATGAAAACCTATGGAAAACCTGTGGAAATCCATGGAAATCCATCAAAATCTGTGAAAATCCATTAAAATCTGTGAAACCCCATGAAAATCCATGAAAACCCTTGAAAAATCCACGAAAATCCATAAAAACTCTGAGGGCTGCTCCAGCAGAATCCTCAGGTCCGAAATTCCCAGAAAAACAAGGTTTGGGTTTGGGAGGTCCATCAAAAGCTCGGAATAAAGAAATGGGACAAAACCTTGGAATTTTGGGTGGGTTAAAAGCAGAGATGTGGGAATGGCCAAAGTTTCCTCACGTTTTTCCAAGGAAAAGTTGGGAATTTGGGAGCTCACCTGGCAGCACCTCATAGATGTCATCTCCTTCCAGCTCTGGATCCTCTGGATTCAGGGTGGAATTTTGGGAATTGTTCATGGAATCGGAGCTGTCCCGGTCCTTGGAGAGCTCTTCCTCCTCCTCCTCCTCCTCCTCCTCCTCCTCCTCCTCATCGCAGGGAATGGTCAGGGAGCTCAGGTCTGCCGGGAAAGAGGGAAAAAGGGATGGAAAAGTGGGAATTCTCCACATTCCAGAGGGTGGGATGGACATCGAAATCCTGCGGCCAAAAATGGGCAAAAAAAACCCATGGAAAAACACAAGGAAAGATGGAAAAAAACCCAAGGAAAGATGGAAAATCCCAGGGAATGACCCCAAATTCCATGTGGGCCTGGAGGGATGGAGGCTGGGAAGCTGCCTGGGGATTCCAGAGAATTTCTGGAATTTTCTCTGCCTCCAGCTGGAGCAAGGCCCCACAAATCCGGGTGCGGGTGGATGGGAAGCCCCGATCCAGGCGGGAAAACGCTTCCCAAAGATCCCAAAAAGTGGGAGCTGCTCCAAACTCACCCTTGAGGAGGAACTGGATTTGCTCCACCCAATCCTGGGCCTCGGCCGGGCTCGGAGCTGTGAACTGCCAGGAGAATCCGTTATCCTGGGATTTGGGATTTGGGATTTGGGATGAGGGGACAGGGATCCTCCATTCCCAACCCCAGGGCACCGGGAAAACAATTCCCAGGATTTATCTCCCAGCTCCAATGGGAGAGGAGCACTGCCAGAATATCCCAGGAAAGCTGGAAAACCGAACCCATGGAAATCCGTGGAATTCCATGGAAACCCATGGAAATCAATGGAATTCCATGACAACCATGGAAATCCATGGAAATCAATGGAAACTGTAGACCGGCTGTCAGATCTAATCCATGGAAATCCATGGAAATCCATTCCCATCCCACCCCCCACCAGATTCCCGTTTCCCCCAAAAAATTCCCATTTTTTGCCCCGAATTTCCCTTTTTTCTCCCCCCACCAAAATTCCCATCTTCTGTCAAAAATTCCAGTTTGTCCCCCCAAATTCCCATTTCCCCTCCCCAAATTCCTGTTTTCTCCAAAAAATTCCCATTTTTTCCCGATGAAATTCCCATTTCCCCCCCCCAAGATTCCCCTTTTCCTGCCATTTCCCACCTCATAGGAGCGTTTTCCGGGACAGAGCAGCTGGAAGCAGCATTTTTTCCGGGAATCTTTCCGGAGCTGGGAATCCAGGTGGGCCTGGTAGCGCTCGATGGGAAAGGAGCCTTTGGGCTGCTTGCCTGGGAAAAGGGAATTGGGCAAAATTTGGGATTTTCCAGCTTTTTTCCCACCCCTGGATGCGGCTCAGGGTGGTTTATCCATGGAGGGAAATGGAGGTACGCAGCTGGAAAATTCCAGGAAAGGGGAATGTCCAGAAAATTCTGGGGGAAAGAAACTTCTGGAAAATCTGGGAAAGGGGAAATGGCCAGGAAAATTCTGGGAAAGGGAAATAGTGGGGAAATTCTGGGAAAGGGGAAATGGCTGCAAAATTCCAGGAAAGGGAAATTCTGGGAAAGAGGAAAGGCCAGAAAATTCCCTTTGCTCCAATGAAAAAAAAAACCCAAATCCAGCTGGGATTTCCCCTTCCAGGAGCTGGGAATTGCGGTTTTCCACGGTCACATCCCTCTTTTCCACCCAAAAGTTGGGAATTCTTTTCCCACTCACTTTTCTCGTTGGTGTAGTAGAGGAAATTCCGCTGGGTCAGGACGCACCAGCGCTTGTGCCACTCGGAGCCGAAAAAGCTGGGCTCTGGAAAACAGGGAAAAATGGGAAAAAATGGGAAAAAAACAGGAAAAATCAGGGAAAAGACTCCATTTTATTCCTTTGGGATGCCTTTCTCATGGATTCCATGCGGCCAGGGAAGGCGTTTGGGGTTAAATCTCTGGAAAATGCTGTTAAAGCAGAGATTAGCGGGAGTTAAGGCAGGCCTAACTCCGAGCTGAGCTCAGGGAAAAACCAGGAGCTGTTTCTGCCTCTTCCCATCAATAATTCCCGAGAAAATCCCATTAGGGAAGGGAATAATTTGTGGCTTTCACGGGAAAAGGGAGATAAGGCCCAGGCTGATTCCGAGCCCGGCTCTTATCTCCACATTAAATGTGGGATGATCCCAAATCCCTGGAGCTTTTCCCGGCTTTTTCTCCTCATTAGTTTTGCCCTCCAGGCCTGGGTCGGGCTTAATTTAATTCCAGGATTTAATTTGGATGCTCTGGAAAAGGGAATGAGCCCAGCAAGGCGTTGGAAAAACCTGGAAGCTCCTGCTGGTGGAAATCCATGGATTTCCTGCTTTTTCCTGGTTTGTTTTTTTTTTTTAGGCTGGAAATTTGAGATTTTCCCAAATTTTCAGGTGGCAGCCTCCGATCTTTTCCTGGAATTCAGGTTTTACCTCGGGATCTCTTCTCCAGGTATCCTTGCTTCAAAATATTCCCGGAATCCTGGATGGGCCGTGGGATCTCCTCCAGGCCTGCAGGGAGCAAAGCAAAGGAAAATCTTGGAATTTGCCATTCCCATTCCCACATTCCAAGGTTTCCAGCTCCTTTCTTTCGGGAAGCAGCGCTCGGTTTATCCCGATCCCGCTGATATTGCCAGGATTGGGAGCAGGGAACAGGGTCTTGGAATTCCAGGATTCAGTGGGATTAGGCTGGAGCTGCCCTTTTTCCCTGGAATCTGGTTGGGTTATGGACATGGAAAACCCAATTCCTATGGAAAACCAAATTCCCATGAAAACCCAGTTCCCACTGTGGATCTGCCCATGGAATCCCATCCCGGAGCCTGGAAGGGCTCTGCTGTTCCCAGCTCATCCCAAAAAACTGGGAATCCTGGGACTGTGGGAGGTGACCCTGGATGAGCTTTAAGATCCCTTCCCTCCTAAATGATCCCCTAATAAATCCACATAAAAGTGAAAAATATAAAAATATAAAAAATTTAAAAATAAAAATAATATAAAAATATGGACCCATGACTTGAAAATCCCTGGAATTCCTTCCCTGTTCCCCAATTCTTTCCCCTATCCCAACATTCCGACCCCGGCCGAGCCCTGCCTGATCCACAATGAGCCGGAAAATCCTAAATCATTCCCTAATGGAGCGTCCGTCCCATCCATCAGCGGGTGGGAATTCATCCCCATTAATTCCCTAATCCATGATAAACTTCCCGTCCTTTCCTGTCCGCGCGGGGACTCCGTAAATCCCGACTTTTGCTCCGGCTCCACCGGAGCGTTCAGGTGTGCTCCGACCATTCCTCGTTAGCCCGACGGCCTCATTTTCCCGGGAATGGCCTTGGAGGCCTCGTTTTCCGGGAATGGCCTTGGAGACCTTGTTTTCCCGGGAATGGTGAGGCCTTGGAAGCCTCATTTTCCCGGAAATGGCCTTGGAGGCTTCATTTTCTGGGAATAGCCTTGGAAGCCTTGTTTGACTGGGAATGGCCTTGGAGACCTCATTTTCCCGGGAATGGCATTGGAAGCTCCATTTTCTGGGAATGGCCTTAGAGGCCTCATTCCTAAGGCAGTAAACTTGGGAATTCCACAGGCAGCAAACTTGGGAAAAAGTTTGGAATTACAGGAAAACTTGGGAACTCCAGAGGCAACAAATTTGGGAATTCCAGAGGCAAGAAACTTGGGATAACTCCCCGCAGCGGGGCAAATCCAGGGGGGATCCAGCATTTTTTGGGATTCTAGCCAAGGTGACGCTTAGCTGAGCTGGGGAACAGCTTCCATAAATCCCGGCTCATCCCGGGAATCGGCGGAACGCCGGGATCAGCCCCCGCATCCGGCTGGGAAGCGCAGCCGGAGCTCGACCGCGGCTTTTCCGCGTTCCCGATAAGGAACTCATCCATCAGGGCCGGGGGAAGGGAGAAGGGCGGGAACGGGGCTGGATTTATCGGGAATGTGTCATTCCCTCCACACGCCCCGCGGGATAAATGGATCCTCCATCATTCCCGGCCGCTCCGCACCTGCGGCCGCGCGCGCTCCGGGATAAGCGGAGCCAAGGATTTGATGGATTTTCCCGACTTTAATGAACGTAAACAAACAAAGGAGAGAGGGAAACATCAAATAATTCCCGTGACAGCTCCCAAAAGGAGCCGGGAGAGCGGGAAGCGCTTCCCAAAGGGAGCCGCGTTTGATGTGGGATCGGGATTTGTAAACAGCGGCAGCTCCGGATCGCGCCTTATCCAAATATTTCCCTTTCCCAGCGCCGGCTGAAAGTCGGGATTGACGGCTTTGGACTCTTCAACTTTCAGCTTTCACCCCGCGGCTCCGCAGGGAGGGAGACCCCACCCCTCGTTCCCGCTGGAATTTGTTCCCTGATTTCCCCTTGGAAAAGCTGATATGGGGCAGCTGGAGATCAAAGTCCCGGTGCTGCTTTTCCCTGGCATTCCCGGTTTTCCAGAGGGTCCCAAACCCCTCCAAGGACCTCTCGGCCCCAAAGGAGGAGGGAGGGGGGAGTGACCTCAATTCCTGCCGGGATTTGTTCCCTAATTCCCCCTTGGAAAAGCTGATATGGGACACCTGGAGATCAAACTGGTCCCGCTCTTCCCGCTCATTCCCGGTTTTCCAGAGGGCCCTGAGCCCCTCCAAGGACCCCACGGTCCCAAAAGGAGCCACTGGAGGAGGGATAGAGGGAATGGGAGGGATGAGGCCCATTCCTGCCGGGATTTATTCCCAATCTCCCCATGGAAAAGCTGATCTGGGGCACCTGGAAATCAAACTGGAGCTGCTCATTCCTGATTTTCCAGAGTTTTCCCGTTTTTTTCCAGTCACAGCCCTCATCCATCCCATCCCTCTTTTCTCTCCGGGTCAGGAGCCACCCATGGATCAGTCCCAGAGGGATGAAGCTCCCCTGGCTATGGAGAAACAGGATTTGGGATGCTGAGTCAGGGGAACAAATCCCAAATCCCAAATCCCAAATCCCAGCCCAACCACCCCTTTTCCTTATTCCCAACAGGGGCAGTGATCCCAGGGAAAATCCCAAATTTTGGGGAGCTGAGGGTGTCACAGAGCGGGAATTCCATGTTTCATCCCGAGCAGCAGCGGCGCTGAAATTCGGGAATAAAGGGAAGGGAATGAAAGGACCTTCCTGCCATAAATATCCCGGGAATTGCCACCGGGACTCCGGGGTTACATCCCGGCTCTTTAAAAATGTATCCCAAGAAAATCAAGCACCTCCATCACCTCCCTGGGAATATTTACGGCCTCCGGGAAGGGCTGGCCAGCAGAATTCCCACTGGGAATTCTCCAGGAGCCGGCAAAGGTCAGCGCAGGGATGGAGGCGGCTGAAGGATTTCCCTCCCGAGATTCCAAGGCCGGGAGATCCCAACCCTGGAGCTGCTCCCGAGGGATTCTCCCGGGGTTCGGGGTCGCGTCCCGGGGCAGGAATTCAGGGAAAGGCCGTGTCATTCCAAGATTTTGCCACAAGGAAGCAGCAGAAGCTCAGGATTGGAGCCGGGAGCGGGAGCGGCCCCGGCGGGAGATGCAGCGGGGGGCGGGGATCAGAATTCCCAAATTTCCCACTCCAAAAAGGGTTGGGAATCTCGGGTGGGATCTCAAATCCCAAATTTCCCACTCCAAAACGGGGCTGTGCAGATCCCAGACCCCCCCTTTTCCCTAATTTTAGAGTGGCAGTTCCGTGTCCCCATTCCCGCTGGGAATTCCAAGGGAAGAAGACAAGACGTCGGCAGGTCCCTGTCCCCATCCCTGTCCCTTTTCCCATTTAATCCCATCCTATCCCTGTCCCTTTTCCTGTTCCTGTCCCTTTTCCCATCCCACCCCAGTCCCACCAAACCCCTTTTCCCAGTTTTGGGGTGCCAGCTGGGAGCCCCATTCCCACTGGGAACGCCGCGGGAAGCTCCAGCCCCGCTCCCTCCCTTTCCCTCTCCTGACCTCATCACTCTTCCCCCCCTCTCCAAAAGTGCTGAGCGCGGCTTTCCCGGGAATTATTTATCCGCGGGAGAAATGATTAAAAAAATTATTGGGAAAAAAAGGGAGATAAAACAAAACATCGATCGCTCCGGCCGCATCCGCCTCTGGGAGCGCTGGGAAGTGACAGCGGATAAAGGATGGCGGGGCCAGAAAAACAGGGAACTGCTTTTTATGGCAGCTCGGATTCCCACAAAGCCATAAATCCGGGATGAGACGGGTCGGGAGCTCCGGTCGGGTGGGGTTTGGGGATCTTTGGGTAGGAATCACAGTGGGATCGGAGCTCCGGGACCCCAAAATCTGGGTGGGATCAGAGCTCCTGGATCCCAAATCCAGGTAGGATCAGGGGTTTGGGATCCAGGGGGAACATTCAGCCCCCATCCCAAAATCTTGTTTGGATCAGGGTTCCAGGACCCCAAATCCAGGTGGGATCAGAGCTCCAGGACCCCAAAATCACAGCTGGATCAGGGTTTTGGGATCCAGAGTTCAGCCCCCATCCCAAAATCCCGTTTGGATCAGGGCTCCAGGACCCCAAATCCAGGTGGGATCAGGGCTCTGGTGTCCAGGGCGGATATTGGGCCCTTACCCTAAAATCCAGGGATTTGGGATTGAACAGAATCCCAGGAACGGGATCCCATGGGAATACAGCCCCTTCCCAGCCCGGATCCGATCCCAAACTTTCCCCTCATTCCCCAGGAAGGGAGGGACGGGAACATTGCTGGGAATTTGTAACCCTGCGTGCGGAGCTGACATTTATGGGAAATTGGGAAAGTGAGGATTTTATTGCTCTCTCCGTCAAAACCCGCGGCTCCATCCGAGGCCCGGGAAATGTGGGATCGATATCCCGGCCTTTAATATCATCCCAGAAAACCAAAAAAAATCATTATCCCGTTATTTTTATTATGGAGTTACGGCTGAAAAATGGGACCTGCGGGTGGTTTCCATTTCCTCGGCCGTTTTTTATGGGATTTTTTCCAGGGTTTTTCCCCTCCCCTGCTGCCTCTGGATCAAATCCTGCTGGGATGGGAAGTGGGATTTGTGTGGGGATTTTGGGAAGGGCCTGGGTCTGCTCTGGGATGGGATTTTGGGAGCCCCAAATCTCCAGGATGGGATTTTTGGAACCCCAGAATTCCAGGTTGGGATTTTGGGAGCCTCAGAGTTCTGAGATGGGATTTGAGGAGCCCCACATTTCCAGGATGGGATTTTGGGAATCCCAGATCTCTGGGATGAGATTTTGGGAGCCCCACACCCCTCCTGACCCTTGGAAAGCCAAACTCATCCCCACAAAGTCCCAGACTGGGAGCGGATTCCCACCAGGACAGAATTCCCGATGTCCTGCCGGGGCCTTGGTGGTGTCACCGCTGCCTGTCCCCGTCTCCCTGCCAGGCACGGCCGGATTCCCGGGATTTGTGGAATGGGGGAATACCAGGAGAGCCAAACCCTCGACCTCACTTTGGAACCAGGAATGAGACAGATCCGGGATGGTTCCTGGGATCCATCCCATGATCCCACCTCCCATTACAGCTGCTGGGAGACCAGGACTGGGACAGGAAATCCCAGCCTGGAGCACATTTGGGACAGGAAGATTCTGGGATTTATGGAATGGAGGAACACGGGGCCAACACCTCCACCTCACTCTGGAACCAGACGGATCCAGGATGGTTTCCGGGATCCATCCCATTATCCCAACTTTTCCCAGCCCCCATGGGGGCCTGTGCAGCACCCAGAACGCCGGGATCAGGGTGGTAAATCCCAGCCTGGAGCAGCATCCCGGCAATCCCCGGGAATCCTCTCCGCGCCCTCTTCATTATCCCATTCCCAGCGGGAAGTTCTGAGCTCCTTCCCGGCTCCCGCTATAAAGAAGTGATGGATGGCCGGGAAAGCTCCGGGAGTTCATCCATTCTCCCATTAAATTTTCCTTTAATTGGCCTCGGAGTCAATCAGGAACTCGCCGGGCAGTGAATTAAGGAAAATAAAAAGAGGGAAAAATCCACGGAGCGGGAGGAGTCTTTGTGCTGTTCCTGGGTTAAAAAATGCTGGATTTGCTTCCAGAGGGGCTGGAATTCCTCACCGGGAGCGGCCTGTACGGATTGACGGATCTCCAGGAGTGGGGAATCAGCCAAGTGCTGCCAAATCACCAAAAAATCCTTGGAAAACATGAGGAAATCCATGTGGGAGCACTGGGATCGGCTCCATTCCCCCTTCCAGGAGTCCCAGGATCAGCTCCATCCCTCCGGAACACCGGGATCAGCTCCATTCCCCCTCAGAAGTCCCGGGATCGGGTCCATCCCTCCGGAACACCGGGATCAGCTCCATTCCCCCTTTCAGAAGCCCCGGGATCGGGTCCATCCCTCTGGAACACCGGGATCAGCTCCATTCCCCCTCAGAAGTCCCGGGATCAGCCCCATCCCTCCGGAACACCGGGATCAGCTCCATTCCCCTTCCAGGAGCCCCAGGATCAGCTCCATCCCTCTGGAACACCGGGATCAGCTCCATTCCCCTTCCAGGAGCGCCGGGAACGGCTCCATTGCCCCTTCCAGGAGCCCTAAATCTCCCGGCGGGAGATTTACGATTCCCATTCCCGTTCTTTACTGCAAATCCAATCGGGCAGTAATGGTGGAACACGGGAACGCCGTCACCCAGGGCTGATGGCTCCCATAAAACCGATGTCATTCCAAACGGATGAGTTTATAAACGGGAACAAACCCTCGGCGCTGACAGGAACATGAAACCCATTCACCATTTAAGCGCTTCCCATTTTTTATTCCCAGGATTCGCGGCTGCCGGGGAACGCGGAGCGCGGCCGCGGGGAGGGGATGGGCTGGGAATCCTAAAACTGGGCTTGAAATCGCCCCGGACCTGCTCGGTACCCAGCAGGATTTGTCCTCTCCCGCTTCAGAAAAGGTCCCGGTGATCCCAAGGAGTCATAAACCCAAAACCAGCCCTAAAACCAGCCCTAAAACCAGCCTGGATCTCAGCATCCAGCAGGATTTATCCCTTTTCCACTTTGGAAAAGCTCACAGGGAGATTAAGGTCCCCAAAATCCTAAAACCAGCCCTAAAACCAGCCCTGAACCTGCCCAGTATCCAGCAGGATTTATCCTTTTCCATTTTGTAATCCCAAAATCCTAAAACCAGTGCTAAAACCAGCCTGGATCTCAGCATCCAGTGGGATTTATCCTTTTCCATTTTGTAATCCCAAAATCCTAAAACCAGCCCTAAAACCAGCCTGGATCTCAGCATCCAGCAGGATTTATCCATTTCCCACTCGGGAAAGGATCCCGATTGTCGCCGTGGCGACGGGCGCGGATCAATCCCCGCTCCAGGTGTGTTTGGATTGCTCCTCCCGGAGATTTTCCGGCCGCTCCGGGGCTCTTTCGGCACCTCCTCATTTCCCGGAGCAAATATTTATGGAATATTGTCCTGGAGCTGAGCGGGGGAAAGGGGGAGAGCTGCACCTGCTCCCAGAATTCCTTGGTGTTTTTCTCCAGGATTTTTTGCTGGAAAACCAGGGAAAATCCCAAATCCTGGAATGGTTTGGGAGGGAAGGGCCTTAAATCCCATTATTCCCATCCCATTCCCATCCCTTTCCATCCCATTCCAGGGGCAGGGACAAATCCCATTTTCCGCTCTAATGTGGCCTGGGAGAATTCCAAGGATCCAGGGAATCCCAAAATCCCACCTGAACTCCTCCTTTTCCACTTGGAACACATTCCCTGTGTCTGTTCATGGTAATTCCCAGTGAAAATATCCGGGATATCACCCTAAAGGATGGGGAATGTCCCTGTCTGGTGCCGGATTGCAGGAAAAGCTGGAAAATCCAATTTTTCCCTCTCCAGTGATGGTTTTCTCCTTCTGGAAAACCGGGATAACAATGGAGAGCTTCTCCTGGGAAGGGCCTGATGATCCTCAGTGCTGGCAGGAAAACGGACGGAATTTTTCCCTGATATTCCAGGAATTCGGATGGGAATGAAAACAGCTGGAATTTTCCCCTGGTATTCCAGGAATTAGGATGGGAATGATCCTCGATCAGCCAGATCCAACTCTTTTCCTTGGGAAAAAGGAGCGGGAACATTTTTGGCTCCATGGGAGGATTCCTTTGGAGAGATCCGTGATCCCTGAGGATCCACGGAATCATGGAGTGGGATCGGGATGGGAGCGACCCCAAGCCCAGAATTCCAGAATTCCAGGAATTGCAAATCCTCAGGGATCTCCCCTCCCACCAGACCAGGCTCAGATCCATGGATAAAACCATGGAAAACGGGGAAAAAGAGAGGGAAAAAATTCCCATACAAATATCCCGGAGCCAACTTTTCCAGACCTCACCATCCTGGATCCGGGGGCGTTCCCGGTGCCCACGGATCCCACCGGGATCTCCTCCCTCCCTCCCTTCCTTCCTGCCCTGGGAACTGCCTGGAATCCCATCCCAAAGGGAAGGAAGCGCCACTGGAGCCTCCGGCCATAAATCCGGGCCCATCCCATGGAAATTCTGGAGCCGTTTCCTCTTTCCCTGAGCCAATTCCGAGCCTTTGGCTCCATCCTTGTTTTTCTTCGGAATGGGAGCAGCCCCTTCCCTAAAAACCCCATTCCCACCCCAAAAAAATCCATTAAAAGCTGGAGCAGCCCCTGGATCCCATCCTGGGAAAACCTCTGGAATATTTGCAGCAGGGATCCCAAAATCCTGGGATTCATTAAGGCCCCTAATTAATAACAATTAATTAATGACAGGCTGGCATTAATTAGGACAAGCAACCTCCGCTTCCAACAGTTTTCCAAAGGTTTTTCCCATCCTCCCCAGGGAATGGATGTCCTGGAATGGTTTTGGCTGGGATTTAGAGGGATCCGGGATAAAACCAGGGAATTTGGAGGAGGGATTGAGCTGAAATCCGGGATTTGGGATGCTCCAGCTCCTTCCCAGATTGCAGGAACACGGGAGCTCGGGAATCATCCCTAAATCCCTTTTTTGGGGGCTCAAAGCCCATTTATCCTACCACAAATCAGGAAAACCACGAAAAACTTGGGAATTATCCCTAAACCCCTTTTGGGAATGATCCCTAAATCCCTTTTGGGAATGATCCCTAAATCCCATTTTTTAGGGGACTGAGGTATAGTTTTCCCACCACACCCTGGAAACACCAAAAAAACTTGGGCATCATCCCTAAATCCTTCTTTTTTTCAGGGATTGAGGCGCAATTTTCCCACCAGAAGCTGAGAACACCCCAAAAAACTTGGGAATCATCCCTAAATCCCCTTTTTTTGTTGTTGTTTTTTTTTGTTTTAGGGGACTGAGGCCCAGTTTTCCCACCCCAAACCAGGAACACGCCAAAAAAACCTGGGAATTTTTCCAACCTCATCCCTTGAATATTTAACCAAGGCATTTTTTAAGGAAGAGCTCCAATCCCGAGGGATGGATTTTTATCCTTTTCCATGTGGGAGCCGATGCTTTCCAGGATGAACGGCCCCTGTTTTCCCAAGCTTTCAAATCCCACTAAATTTCCATTTCCCTGGAAGAACTCCGCAGAATCCCATAAAATTTGATTTATCCGCCTGCGTGAGCCGCACGGAACCGCAATTTCCAGGATAAATGCCGGGTGTAAATTGTTGTTTATGTCGGATTCCGACTGGCTTTACGAGTTTTCCCGAGAAAACGGGATCTTCCCGCCTTTATTTCTTCCGTTGGAGCCTCTCCTGCCCACGGAGAAATTCTCAGGATTGGAGGCTCACCTTTTTCCCACTTTTTTCCTGGGGAGAATCGTGGGAGTTCCAGGATTTGGGATTGGTTTAAATCAGGAGAATTTTAAGGGAATTCCTGGTGCCGTTCCCGGGGTTTTCATTCAAGGATCAGTCGGGATTCTCTGGAAAATCCTGGTTGGTAAAAGCGCTCATTCCCATCAAAGTTTGGGCAGAGCAAAGGGAGAATTCCTTGGGAATTTGGGTGGGAAAAGACACTCCTTCCCACCCTCATTCCCACCCAAAATCCGGACACAGCCAGAGGAAAATCCCTCCGGAATGTGGCTGGGGAAAACCCCAAATTCCGACCCAAATTCCTGTCACAGCCAGCAGAGAATCCCTCAGGAATTCCCCTGGGAAAAACCTCAAATTCCCACTCAAAATCCAGCCCCAAAGGGCAGAGAATCCCTTGGGAATCATCCTGGAATGCCGGGTTAGGAAATGAAATGGGACAAGCCATGAGAAATCCCGGGAAAAGCAAATCCCAAAATCTTCCGCATAGTGAGAATGATGTCCAGAGATAGGAAATGAAATGGGACAATTCCCAAGAAATCCTGGGAAAAGCAAATCCCAAAATCTTGATGCCATGGGAATGCCAGGATGGGAAATGAAAGGGGACAAGCCCCAAGAAATCCCGGGAAAAGCAAATCCCAAAATCTTCCTTGCCATGGGAATCACCCAAAACCCTTTCCATGGGGATACCAATCCGTCCTTTCCCTGCTTCCAGAGGGAAGGGACCCAACCCATTCCCTGGATTCTCCCAAAAAATCTTCACCGCCAGCACAACCCCCGAATCCAAAGCAACTTTTCCTCCAGCGGAAAGCTGGGAAAAGGTCAGGGAGCGGGAAAAATAATAAGATTTTCTAACGGCTTCCTTCGGAGCAAAATATTATCCGTTCTCCCGCTTTTTTTCCGGCTTTTATGGAAGGAGATTCTGCCAATTCCAAAGAAAAAGGAGGATTAAAATGAGCTTCTGCACCTTCGGGGGCCCATTTGGAAGTTTTACTGTACGGAGCTGACAGGAAAAATCGGGAATTAATATCCCGGAGCCGCTTCCGAGCTGCAATAGCAATTATTGGACTCCGTGTCCCTGGATAAATAATGGGGCCATTCCGCTAATTAGCTCCGACGATCCCGGCTCCGTGGAAATCCTCCCCCGCCCGGAAAAACAACGCCGGGTTTTGGGGAATGGCGGCTTCTTCCACC
>QUSF01000972.1:0-14383 GCA_003676055.1 Chloebia gouldiae | reverse complement strand
CTCCTCCTTGGCCTCCTCCTCCTCCTCGTCCTCATGTCCTTCTCCTCCTCCTCTGCCTCCTTCTCCTCCTCTTCCTCCTCCTCCTGGTCCTCCTCCTTGTCCTCCTCATCCTCCTGATCATCTTCCTCCACCTCCTCCTCCTCCACCTGTTCGTATTCCTCCTCCTCTTTGTCCTCCTCTGGCTCCTCCTCCTTTCCCTCGTCCTCCTCCTCCCCCTCCTTGTCCTCATCCTCCTCCTCCTCCTCTTCCTCACCCTCATCTTCCTCCTTCTCGTCTTCATCCTCCTCATCCTCGTCCTCATCCTCCTCATACTTCTCCTCTTCCTTGTCCTCCCCATCTCCTCATCCTTGTTCCCCTTGTCCCCATCCTTGTCTTTGTCCTCCTCCTCCTCGTCCTCCTCATTCTTCTCCTCCTCCTTCTTGTCCTACTCATCCTCCTCCTTGTCCTCATTCTCATCCTCTTCCTCCTTCTCCTCCTCATTCTCCTCCTCCTCCTCCTTGTCCTGCTCGTCCTCCTCCTTGTCGTTCTCCTCCTCATTATCCTCCTCATCCTCATCCTCTTCCTCTTCTTCTTCCTCTGCCTCCTCCTCCTCCACCTCTGAGTGTGGTTCCCAGGATTCAATTACTCTAGGATTCCACGAACCTGGAACTCTGTGATTCCATGGCTCTGTGACCCCATGGATGGATTCAGGATTGTCTCCAGGGCCACGAGGGAATGTTGGTGCTAGTGGGCGGGGCGGCAGTGAAGGGGCACCAACAGCTGAGAGGAAACTGCAGCAGCTGCTGCTGCTGCAGCCGCTGCTGCTGCTGCTGCTGTCGCTGCTGCCGCTGCTGCTTGTGGGGGTGCTGCTGGCAGGGGCAGTGCCCTGGTGGGGCTGAGCGTTGCCATCTGCAGCCTGTGAGCTCCTGGGAGCTCAGGACAGAGCCAGGACTGACCCAGGCTGGCGCTGCACTTGAGGACGGACACAGAGAACAGAAAGTGCCCACGGAGTGGTTCAGAGCAGGTCTGTGGGAAGGAGGAGGGAGGGAGGATGAATCCCCTGCCCAAGGATGCCAAGGGAAAGGCTTTGGGAGGGAAAGGAAGCCCTGACCTGACACTAAGCCCTTCAAGGGCCCAGCTGCCCACGCTGAGCAGGATTTCATCAGTCTTTGTCTCAAGGCAGTGGCAGGGTCAGAAGTGGTGGGAGCAGCTGGAAAGCAGGGCCATGTATTCCCTCCCCCCAGCCCATTTGGGAACATCTGGGCAAGGTCTCCATTGTCTGCCTGCAGCCAGCTTGGGGGTCCCTTCCTCTCCTCCTCCTGCTTGGGTGTCTGGGCTTGGTTTCTTTCTCCTTCATGCTCCCAGGGACTGCAGGTTTTTCAAAGGACTTTGGCTTTTGCTTTTGTCTTGGAGTCTCTGAGAGGTTTGTGCAATCATGGCCCCAGTTATCTGTTTTAAGGAGTCCCTTGAGAGCTTTGTACTGACACTCAGTGGGGCTCATTAATGCTTTGAGATACTCAACATTTTTAAGGTACTTTGGATTTTCCTTTCCACACTGAGAGGTTTTTGTGCCATCCTGGCCTCCAGTTCTCTCCTCCAAGGATTCCATGAGGAGCCTGTGTTGGGGATGGACCTCACTGGGTCCCATTAATGCTTTGAGACACTATGGGTATTTCTTCTGTCTTTGAGTCCGGGACAGGTTTGTGCAATCTCCTCTCAGGCCCTGAGGTTCCAGGGCTCAGCTCCAAATGCACCACAGGGCTCATTAGGATCAAGCAAGTCCTGGCAAACCATGGCTCTGCCTTGATTTCCCTCTGCTTTAGTGCAGTTCATCAGGAAGTTTCTGTAGTGGTTTTGGTTCACCAATTTGAGATTTCTTAGGCAATGCATCAATTAGTGTGATGGGTTCAGTGTTGGCTAATGACCAGTGCACTCACTAGAACATACTTACTCATTTCCTGCTGTGAGGTAGGATTAGGAGAAAGAAAAAATAGGCTCAAAACTTTAAGAGTAAAAAGAAAAGTTTGTTAACAGTAACTAAAAGAAATGGTAGCAAGGATCAGAACAAAACTTTCAGAACAATTCCCCTCCTCTCATTACAACCTTTTCTTTCTTACTGACCATGTAAAGAGACAAAACCTAAAATTTTCTGTCAGATTACCACTTCTAGAATAGTCTTTCTTCAGTTCACTTAGGGAGAGATGTTCTTTTTTTTAATGTTATGGAGACTTCTCCACAAGAAAACATATCTCATGTCTTTACATTTCCACAAATTGCAGCTGCCTGGAAAAATCTGCAATTGTGAAATCCCTCCCATTTTTTCACAGCCTTTCCCACAGCTGTGTTTATGGGCCATGTCAAGTTATGGGGTATTAGTTTAAAGATAAGCTGTTTAAAAGCAAAAGTTCTCTTCATCTTTTCCTGAAATCATCTTCATCTCTGGGAACAGAGGTCTTCTCTCCCTGAGGACGCGGGGTCTCATCATTCTGCTCTCTTTGTGTGTTCAAACTTCTAATGTGATCACAGCTACTTCAACATTTGCTTTCTTTAGCATGGAGGCATTTGCTGAAACAAGTCATCTCCCCATACATTTCAATGCATTATAGGGAAAAAGAGAGTCTGATGTATCAATGACATCCTTCTCCATAGCTATAGCAGAGGATTTCAGCCCAAAGATCAAGGCATCTCCTTATCCCTCCCATCCGGGACTCAACTTCCTCTTCACTGCTCTCGTTGTCTTCATGTTGTTCCTCTGTGTGCCTGCCCTGTGTCCTTTTCTCTCACTGGAGGGAGGATGGCAGCACTGGCAGAGTCAACATCTGCCTGGGGCTGCAAATGGTTCCGTGAGCCCGGCCAGGCTCGGTGGCCAATTCTAATTTTGGCCATGGACCCTGGACATGAAGACCAGTTCTTTTCCATAGGAATGAAGGAACAGAGCCCCAGTGCTTCAGAGGCAGATGAGAGGTGACCGCCAGATCACAAGGCCAGCCAGAGCTGGCAGGCTATTTTCTGGGAGATACTCTTGCATATAGGGAATGTTTTAGGGAGCGTACCAATTTTGTCAATGGGCATCTGAAAAGATGGACAGTTCTTTTCCATCGCAAGAAAAGCATGGAGCCCCAGTGCTCCACGAGCTGATGAGAGGCAGCCCTTGGCATCCCAAGATCAACCAGACCTGGCAGGTGGCCACTGGCAGGCCAAGCCAGCCAGATCTGGTCCATGTTCCCTGGGTTCCATAGGGCCCCACAATGTCCCAATGGTCCCTTGCTTCCAGGAGGCCCTGAGGTGTCACAATGCCCCCTTGGTGACACCAAGCCCTGCAAGGTCAGAATGGTCTCCATGGTTCCATCAGGCCCCAGAGATTCATAATGGTCTCTGGGCCCATGAAGCCCCGTGGTGTCACCACGGCCCCTTGGTTCCATGGGCTCCAGTGCTGCCACCATGATCCGCTTGGTTCCATGAGGTGCCCACAGTGTCACAGTGATCTCCATGGGAAGGAAAGAACCGAGCCCCAGGGTGGCAGGGGCAGCCACCAGAGGCCAAGGCCTGCCAGACTTGATGGTACTGGCAGATTTTGCCCGGGAGAAACCCTTGGATGTAGGGAACATGGGAGGTAGGATCCCAGTTTCAGACATGGACATCTGGAGGAGAATGATGGTTCTTTACACAGGAAGGAATGGACAGAACACCAGTGTCTGAGGGGCAGATGGTGGTGATGGTTGCCATGGAAACTGACCATAGCAACAGGGCTCTAAGGATGGTTGCCATGGCAACTGACCATAGCAATGGGGTGGTTATGGTTGCTATGGACACTGACCAGAGCAACAGGGTCTCGTGATGGTTGCCATGGCAAGGGACCATATCAGCAGGGTGGTGATTGTTGCCATGGCAACTGACCTCAGCAACAGACTCTGGGTATGGTCGCCATGGCAACTGATCCTAGCAACAGAACTATGGTGACCGTTGCCATGGCAACATACCATAGCAACAGGGGTGGTGATGGCTGCCATGGCAACTGACCACAGCAACAGGGCTGGGGATGGTTGACATGGAAACTGAACATAGCAACAGGATCTAGGGATGGTTGCCATGGAAATTGACCATAGCAACAGGGTGTTCAGACGGTTGCCATGGCAACTGAGCATTGCAAAAGGTGGTGGTGATGGTTGCCCTAGTAATTGATCACATCACCTGTGGTTGTGATGGTTGCCCTGGCAACGGAGCAGAGCAGCTGGGCTCTGGGGATGGTTGCCATGGCAATGGACAACAACAGGGGTGGGGATGGTTGCCATGGAAACTGACCCTAGCAACACGGTGTGGGGATGCTTGCCCTGGAAACTGACCCTAGTAATGGGGTCTGGGGATGGTTGACATGGCAACTGACCATAGCAACAGGGTCTGATGAGGGTTGCCATGGAAACTGACCATACCAACAGGGTCTGGGGATGATTGCCATGGCAACTGACCATAGCAACAGGGTCTGGGGATGGTTGCCATGGCAACTGATCATAGCAACAGGGGTGGTGATGATTGCCATGGCAACATACCATAGCAACAGGGGCGGTGATGGTTGCCATAGCAACTGACCATAGCAACAGGGTCTGGTGATGGTTGCCATGGCAACTGACCATATCAACAGAGGTAGTCATGGTTGCCATGGAAATCGACCCTAGAAACGGGGCCTAGCTATGGTTGTCATGGCCACGGACCATATCAACGGGGGTGGTGATGGTTGCCATGGCAACTGACCATAGCAACAGGGGTGGGGATGTTTGCCATGGCAACTGACCACAGCAACAGGGCTTGGAGATGGTTGGCACGGAAACTGGGCATAGCAACAGGGCTCTGGGGATGGTTGCCATGGAAACTGAGAAAATCAAGAGGATCTGGGAATTGTTGCCATGGGAACCGTCCACAGCAACAGGGGCTGGGGAGGGTTGACATGGCAACTCACAGTACGAACGGGGTGGTGAGAGTTGCCATGGCAACGGACCCTAGCAACAGCTCTATGATGACCGTTGACCTAGTAACTGACCATAGCAACATGGGTGGGGATGGTTGCCACGGAAACAGACCATAGCAACAGGGTGTGGGGATGGTGGCCATGGAAATTGACCATAGCAACAGGGTCTGGGGATGGTTGACATGGCAACCGACCCTAGCAACAGGGTCTGGGAATGGTTGCCATGGAAACTGACCATAGCAACAGGGTCTGGGGATGGTTGCCATGGAAAGTGACCATAGAAACAGGGTCTGGGGATGGTTGCCATGGAAACTGACAATATCAAGAGGATCTGGGAATGGTTGCCATGGGAACCGTCCATAGCAACAGGGTCTGGGGATGGTTGCCATGCCAACTGACCACAGCAACAGGGCTGGGGATGGTTGCCATGGCAATTGGCCATATCAAGAGGATCTGGGGATGGTTGCCATGGAAACTGACCCTAGCAACAGGGGTGGTGATGGTTGCCATGGAAACTGACCATAGCAGTGGTTCTTGGTGATGGTTGCCGGCTAAGGACCCGAGTTGTCACAGGCGCTCAGAGGGGTTCCGTGGGGACTTTCCAAGAGTCTCCAGGTGTTCAAGGGCTGGAATGTCACAGGCAGAGACAGGGGCTCCGTGGAGACCTCCCAGGGGTTTCTGGGCATGGCAAAGAGCCGTGTGATCAGAGGCAGTCACAGCCATTCCATGGTGACATCCCAGGGCACCTTGGGCTGCAAAGGCACCAATCTGTCACAGGCACTCACAGGGGCTCCACGGTGACATCCCAGGAGTCCCCAGGCTGCCAAAGAGCCGGGATGTCACAGGCACTCACAGGGGTTCCTGTCATGGGCAGAGTGGCGCTTCAGACAAAGTTTATTAGAGGAGCTTCTGTTGGGTCAGAGTTGCAGAAAGGAGCCCCAGTAGCCCTCTCAGATCCCCAAATACCCCCAGGCACCTCCGGGTTCTCTAAACTTCTTCTGTGAGAAGTGCCTTGGAGAAGCTTGTTCCAATCCCAGTCCCAGACTTTTCAACAGTTTGTGTGTAAAGAATTATAAAGGTGGAATCAAACTTTTATAGTATTTTTTTTCACAGGATTAAGGATGGAAAACCAGATCTATTTATATAAATTTATATTATCTATTATGGTAAGGATTAGACAAAATTATCTTAATCAGAAATATTTATACCAAGGTATAAGAGCTGCAACATTTATATTATATTATGTTATGTTATGATATGTTATGTTGTGTTATATTATTATCATATCATATATCATATCATATCATATCATATCATATATCACATTATCTTACGTTACATTACCTTACATTACTTTACATTATATTACATTACATTACTTTACATTGCATTATGCACTACAAATGATTTCAAAGCAATTGTGTTAATTAACCAGTAATTAAGCAGATTGATGTCAGTCCCTCGGACCTCTTTGGCTCAGCCTGGAGCAGTGACTTTGACAGGTGTCCCCACTGCAGGGAAGAATCTCCACATTCCCCAAGAAGGGAAAGGTCAGGAGACGCTGCTGTTAAAATTTGGGACAGGGCTTTTCTAGTCTGAAGTGCTGCCCTGTGGGTCAGATGTGTCCAGGCTGGGCCAGCTCAGCAGCTCTGCAGCAGCTCTCAGTGCTGTCCCTTGGCTGTTCCTTTCTAGGGGCATTTCTCCAGC
Source organism: Chloebia gouldiae (assembly GCA_003676055.1). NCBI lineage: Eukaryota > Metazoa > Chordata > Aves > Passeriformes > Passeridae > Chloebia > Chloebia gouldiae. Next base: position 7,734 of record QUSF01000972.1, on the reverse strand, counting down.
TCTGCCACAGCTTCATCTCCCTCTGAGGATGCAGAACTTTGGGATGGAGGAGTCAGGCTGGTTTCAGCGTTATTCACCCCAAAAGCAGCATGACCCCTCTCCGCCATTTCCCACGGGGGCTTTGCGAACAGGGCCTGGCTGGTGTGGCTTGAGCCCACTGCAGGCAGAGCCTCCTGCTCCGGCACAAACTGCCTTTCCTGTGCCAGGAACGGGGCAGGTCCCGCTGCAGTAACGGCCCCAGGCCAGCCCCAGCACAGGGAAGGCCTCGGGCACAAGGGCCGAGTGCCGTGCTGGGAGCTGAAGCAGGGACAGCCCGAGGCACCAAAGGCACCTTGGCAGCAGCAGCTGCTGGCAGGGCATGGCCAGAAGCCTCCCTTGGCAACCTGGCCTGGTGGCCACCACTGCAGTGTCACTGTTGAGTAAGAAACGACACAGGCTCATCAGGAGGCTGATTGGCATAATGTGCCGTAAATTTGGGACTGCTCCTTTTTATAAGCTTTTCTGATCCAGGGAGATTTGGTTGGTCGCTTAGTTAGTACATTTCACCTGATCGGCTAATTAACAAGTGGCCCTTCTGATAAACAGTTGTTGAGAAAAACAAGAAAACAGAGAGTAGGAAAACAACATCTGCAGGTGGTTTATAATACTAAGCTATCCGTGCTTATCTTCAAGTCCCTGAAGTCTCACAGGCCGATTCTGTGAAAACTTACCCAGTTTTCTTGCTCTCTGACTAGGCTGTCACATTCCCAGTGCTGAGCTGCTGCCTCAGGGCTCATTCCTGGCTGGGCTCTGCCCCAGCCCACAGAGTGTGACCTCAGCCCTGACTCTGCCACGGCCCTTGTGCCTGAGCCCTGTGGAGCCCAAAGGTCACCTGTGCCACCCTGGCTGTGCCAGCCCCTGGGGCAGGGGCAGGAAAGGCAGAGAAGGGGCCGGGTTTGGCTCTTGGCTGTGGGCTCCAGCAGAGACAATGAGGAGTCAAGGGAGTGGATGGAGTCCACTGGGCAGCCCCTTCTCCCCGTGCAATCCTGGAATGGTTTGGATGGGAAGAGCTCTGCAGTGCGCATCTCATCCAAGCCCCGCGATGAGCAGGGACATCTTTCACCAGATCAGGTTGTTCAGAGCCCTATCCCAGCTGGACTGGAATGTTTCCAGGCATGGAGCACTGGGAACCTGCCTTAGTGTATCACCAACCTCATAATCAGAAATCTCTTCCTTATCTCTTCTTATCTGAACATCCCTCCTTTAGTTTAAAACCATCACGCTTTGTCCTGTTGTGACAGGCCATACTAAAACCTTTGTCCACTGTTGTATTTCCAGTGGGTCAGGTTGCCATGGCAAGTGCCAGGACAGGTGACCCAGGTGTCACACCCAGTGAGGGCTGCCATGGAAGCAGTGCCCAGCACTGCCCCTTTCTGTCTGCCTGACCTGGCCTTTGGCCCTGGCACTGCCCTTTGCTGCTGGTTCCATGGTGCCTGACCGGCCCGTGCGGCACGGGGCCGGTGGTCACGGCACAAGCCCCCAGCAAGGGACCCCCTCTGGCTCTGGCAGTGACACCAGCCCTGAGCAAGGGGCCCAGGACAGGTGTCCATGGACACCAACCATAACAGCGGCTCCAGGCCTTGGCTGCCGTGGCACCGAACCAAGGACGGGTCCCTGTGGCCGTTGCCGTGGCACCTGGCGGCACCAAGGAGTGTCACTGCAATTGTACCTGGAACAGCCTCAGCACCGCTTTGTCCTGAGGGCTGCCATGGCAGCCGGGGGCAGCAACAGCTCTGCAGGCAAGAGGCCATGGAACCTGGCTGCAGAAAGGGGTCCTTGGGCTGGTTTCCAAGGACACCTGAACTGATGAGCGTTGCCATGGCACCCAAAGCCAGCAGTGGGGTCAGTGCAGTGTCCATGGCAACAGCCCCTTGCAATGGCCCAGGGCAGCTTGGGATGATGATCCACCCTCACAGCTGACCCAGGGCAGGTCTGGAATTGTCTTGGTGGCACCTTGGGCTTGGCACACAGGCAAGGATATTGTCTGTTTTCAGTTGGGAAACTCAGGAGTTTTTGATTGCTCCAAAAATGAAAGAAGTGAAATCCCTCTTTCCTTGAGTGGAGCCAGATGCCCAAGTAAAGCAGGTCCCAAGTGAGTGAGGAGAGACAGGATGGGGGTGGGCAATGTGGAGCAAGGCTGTCCACATTGGGTCAGACCTCAAGGCACAGCTCGTCTGACCAGGCCAGATCTCCTTAGGAGAATCCCTGGGTCAGTATCAACCACGGAATCATGCAATCACCTCTTCTTAAAGAGAACAGTAATAAAAGACACCCTTTAAAATAGGAATACATATTTCCTAGAAGCTCTTTGAAATATTTCTCCATAACTGCAGCAGGAAACCTTCCTGATGAACTGCCCCACAGCAGAGGGAAATCAAGGCAGAGCCGTGGTTTGTCAGGGCTTGCTTGATCCCAATGAGCGCTGTGGTGCCTTTGGAGCTGAGCCCTTGAACCTCAGGGCCTGAGAGGAAACTGCACAAACCTTTCCAGGAGTCAAAATCAGAGGAAACACCCAAAGTCTCTCAAAGCATGAATGGGTCCCACTGAAATCCATTCCCAACACAGGCTCCTCATGGACTCCCTGGAGGAGAGAACTGGAGGCCAGGATGGCACAAAAACCTCTCAGTGTGGAAAGGAAAATCCAAAGTACCTTAAAAACGTTGAGTATCTCAAAGTATTAATGAGCCCTGCTGAGTGTCAGTACAAAGCTCTCAAGGGACTCGTTAAAGCAGATAATTGGGGCCATGATTGCACAAACCTCTCACAGAGTCTGTATCAAAAGGGAAACACCAAGTACCTTAAAAGAACTGAAGTACCTTGAAGCATTAAGGAGCCCCACTGAGTGTTGTTCCTGACAAAGCTTCTCCAGGGACTCATTACAGCAGAGAATTGGAAGCCAGGATTGCACAAAACTCTCAGAGACTCCCAGGCAAAAGCCAAACCCAAAGTCCTTTGAAAAACCTGCAGTCCCTGGGAGCATGAAGGAGCCCCCAGGGCCATTCCTGACCAAGGCTTCCCAGGGACTCCTTCCAGCAGATCCTTGAGGCCGCTGGGATGTGGGCTAGGGGGGGATGCTGAGGGCAGGACCAGGGGCTGACAGTGCCCAGCCTGGCTGGGGCTGTGCCAGGAGGCCCCAGGGCCTCAGGACAAGGTGTCTCCTCACAGCCCTTGCTGGCACAGACCCTGCTGTGCCCCAGGGCACCAAGACTTGGCTTCTCTTTGTCCCCACCTGCCATCAGTGGCTCCAGTTCTCTGCCCTGCCTAGGACCTGGGGACACTTTCTCACTCGTGTCCCTCAGTGGGACCCATTAAAAGTCCAAGAAACTTTAGAGTTAGATTCTGACTTGAAGTTCTGGAGAGGTTTCTGCAGCTCCCTCTCAGGGCCTGATGTTCAGGGCCTGAGCACAAAGCCCCAGAGACTCATTAAAGTCCTTGTGCTGTGTCTGTGCTGCTGAGCTGGGCCGGGCTCCTGGCCCAGAGGCAGCTCCTGGCAAGGGCAGCGCTGCAGACAGACAGCTCAGGCCAGGAGCAGTTCCTGGGCACAGCCCAGCAGGGCTGGGGCACTGCCTGCAGCCAGCCCGGGCTCAGCACAGAGGGGTTAAACTCAGGCTGGGCCGGGAGCGCACAGTAGAGCTCACTGAGGGCTCACTAGAGGAGAAATCATCCCAGGTTTGAAACAGTCATTCCCAGCTGTGGGAAGAGAAGCTGCACTTCCTGCCGTGATCTCCTGGAGCTGGCACATAACACAGCTTTGAGGACCTTTCAGGAGGACTCTCAGAGCTGCTCCAGGGCAGGGCTGTGGCCCTGGGGCAGGGCTGGCTCTCCCTGCTGTTCCAGTCCAGGCACAGCCCCGGGCAGCTCCTGGTGCCAGGCTCTGCTGCAGGGCTGAGCAGCCGGGGGTGCAGCCAGGGGTGCCCAGGGCTGTCCTGCAGAGCAGGGTCCTGCAGCCCAGGGCGCTGTGCTGGGCCAGGGACTCTGCTGCCTGCCAGGGACAGCTCTCAGCCAGCCCGGGGAGCTGCTCCCAGCGCTGGCCAGGAGCTGTGGGGGGAAGGAGCCACCCTGAGCAGGGCAGGTGCTGCTGCTGAGAGGGGCTGGCTGGGGCAGGGCTGCTCCCAGCTCCAGACCAGCCTGGGCACAGCTCCGGAGGGCACTTCCCAAAGAAGGCAAGTCTAGGATCGCTGTAAAGGTCAGGAGCTTTCCTGGGAGTGTTTTCAATTTCCTGCTTGGAGCAGGACGGGAAAGTTGGGTTGCTGACAAAAAGATTTCTGCTTTATATATACATTTAATATATTCATAGCTCTATAACCTACTGTTATATAGTTATAAAACTATAATCCTTACTTTATTAAACTCTTAATTAACTCTATTAAACTACTATTATATACTTTTATAATTATAATCCTTGATTAACTCTAGTACGTTTCCTAACCTTTCTCCTAGATTTTAGAACAATAGGCAGATTGTCTAAAAATATCCCTGACATACTGCATAGTCTTATTATCAGGAAGAGGGCCTACAAGAAGAACATTTTGGTTTTTGACCAGAATATGAGCTGTCATAACACAAAGTGGGGCAAAGAAGCCTTTGGACCTACTCCAAGGGGTTGACCCAGGGGTGCGTAACTGGGGCAACTGAATCTCCTATTGGATATTCCTGTTAAATATCCTAAGTAATCAACCTTATTACCTTGTTGAAATCAAGGGCCAGGTGTCCCCCATCCCCACTGGGACACCTGGAAGCTTCCAATAAAGGTCTGGCTTTTACTTTACTGTTCTAAACACTGTTGCAAGGGGTTTTTCTCTTTCATAGACAACAGGGAGGGGATGAGAGAAGCAGAACAAAAACTGTAATCCCAGAATGACAGAACATTATGAGTTGAAAGGGACATATAGGATCATCAAAGGAATGTTTGAACATTTACAGAGACTCCAGAACTGTGACTTTGGGTGGTCAGTGTCTCTGCTGGGAGCCCCCCAAGGGCCTTCAGCCACTCCTCAGCCCTGGACAGCAGCAGCATCACCTCTGCAGGGCCCAGCAGGGCTCTCCTGAGCTGCCCTTGCCCAGCTGCACACAGAGCCTACCCCAGCCAGGGCCCTGCACACAGGCAGGTTTCTGTAGGGCCGGGCCAAGGGCACACAGGGTGGGATGGGCGCTGTGAGTGCTGGCAGGGACAAGGCACCTCTCAGGAGGGAATGTCCAGGCCCAGGGAGATGCTCAGGGAAGCAGAGGGGGCTGAGCAGAGCAGTGCTGGGGGAACAAACCCATCCAGCCCCTCACATCTCTCAGTGGCAAACTCTGAGTGCAGCAGGAATGCTGGGGATTTCTGACCTCAGAGAGCGAGAAATGATGTGTGGGTAGGAAAACAATTCCTTAAACCATCTCCTGCCATCCTTTAGACCTGGAAGTGCAGATACTGCCATGCTTTTCTGCATTAGGAGTGATTCCCCTGACAAATCCTGAATATCCAGCCTTGTCCCTCAGCCACATGGGCACAAACCCAGGGCAGCGGGGCAGGGATGGCTCCTCCAGAGCTCCCACGCACAGGCCTGACTACTCCTGGCACACTCAGCCAGCACAACTGGAGCTCAGGCAGGGACCTGGGGGAAGGTTTTCCCAGAGCAGGAACAAGGGTGGGGGAGTCCCAGCAGGACAGGCTGCAGGGAATGGCCCAGGTCTGGCTCAAAGCAGCCTCTCCTGACTTGTCCCTGTCCTTTCTCCATGAACAGGTGCCGATGTGCAGCCACAGCAAATGTCCAACAGAAGCTCCATCAGCCACTTCCTCCTGCTGGCACTGGCAGACACGCGGCAGCTGCAGCTCCTGCACTTCTGCCTCTTCCTCGGCATCTCCCTGGCTGCTCTCTTGGGCAATGGCCTCATCATCAGCGCCGTAGCCTGCGGCCACCACCTGCATACGCCCATGTTCTTCTTCCTGCTCAACCTGGCCCTCAGCGACTTGGGCTCACTCTGCACCATTGTCCCTAAAGCCCTGCACAATTCCCTCTGGGACACCAGCACCATCTCCTACACAGGATGTGCTGCTCAGCTCTTTTTATTTATGTTCTTCATCTCAGCAGAGTATTTCCTGCTGACCATCATGTGCTACGATCGCTACTTGTCCATCTGCAAACCCCTGCACTACGGGACCCTCCTGGGCAGCAGAGCTTGTGCCCACATGGCAGCAGCTGCCTGGGCCAGTGCCTTTCTCTATTCACTGCTGCACACAGCCAATACATTTTCCCTGCCCCTGTGCCATGGCAATGCACTGGGTCAGTTCTTCTGTGAAATCCCACAAATCCTCAAGCTCTCCTGCTCCAAATCCAGCCTCAGGGAACTTGGGCTCATTGTGCTTAGTGGCTGTATAGCTTTTGGTTGTTTTGAGTTCATTGTTTTCTCCTATGTGCAGATCTTCAGGGCCGTGCTGAGGATCCCCTCTGAGCAGGGATGGCACAAAGCCTTTTCCACCTGCCTCCCTTACCTGGCCGTGCTCTCCCTGTTTATCAGCACTGGCACAGTTACATACGTGAAGTCCCCCTCCATGTCCTCTTCATCCCTGGATCTGGCCCTGTCAGTTCTGTACTCAGTGGTGCCTCCAGCCCTGAACCCCCTCATCTACAGCCTGAGGAACCAGGAGCTCCAGGATGCAATGTGGAGACTGATGGCTGCATGGTTTCATGAATATTAAACTGTGGGTCAATTTCTGCCAATCACTTGTAATAAAACTCATCTTTGATACTTCTTTTTCTTTCATTTTCACGGTTCTTTTTCTTTGTAAAATTGATTTAATTTTGAACTCATAGAAATGTCATTGTTTGTGCCATTTCTCATTTTGTTTGTCTCCAAATTTCCTATGGCCACAGACTGTCAATGAGGGGCTGCGCCCTTGGTGGCTTTAAAGGAACTAAAGGATCTCCCAGCAGAGTTTTCTGCAGAGATGCCCTTTTGTTGCCTTCCCTGGAGCTGCAGCAGCAATGTCTGTGTGCAGAGCTGGGGGCAGATCAGTGCTGGCACAGCAGCTGTGCCCAGCAGCAGCAGCACTTGGTGCTGCCAGTCCTGCTCCCGTGGCCCTGCCCCGCTGCCCTGGTGGCCCTCGTGTTGCTGCAGGGCCTGAGTGCTCTCGGGGCCGGGCACAGTCCTGGGGGTGGCAGTGCCGGGGCTGCAGCAGGGACAGGCCATGGCCACTGCTGGGGCAGCGCTGACGCCTCAGGCCAGGACATGGGGGCTCCAGGCTCCTTGCCCAGGCTCTCTCAAGAACACGGCCAGGCCAATGCTCAGCACAGAAAACCCCCGAGAGCAGCCCCAGGCTGGCCGTGGGCAGGCTGGGGGCAAACAGCATGGCTGGAGCTCTGCAAGGGCCCTGGGGAGACGGGAAGGAGCAGCAGAGCAGGGGCTGATCCATCCCCAGTGCGTTGCACAGCCCAGGGCAGCGTCCCAGAGCATCCTCATGGAGCTGCCAACAACATCCCACCTCTGCAGCCCTGGCCTCTCCCCCAGCTCACAGAGGGGCCGCATCCTTGCAGGCACAGACACGGCAGCACTGGCTCAGCAGCCCCTGTTTGCACTGCACACAGCAGGCAGGAGCACCCTCAAGCTGCTGCTGTGGGGACATGAACCTGAGGCAGCACAAATGCCATCAGCCCCTGGGGCCAGGAAGGGCTGGGGGACGCCAGGGAAACCACTCAGCTTTGTCCTGGCCTC
>QUSF01000971.1:0-17554 GCA_003676055.1 Chloebia gouldiae | reverse complement strand
CACACCTGGGACAGCCACACCTGGGACAGAGCCACACCTGGGACACACCTGGGACAGAGCGGGGCCTCCATCCAGGGAGGGGAGGAAAACCAAACCCCCAAACAGCTCGGTGTGAACCCCCCGGCACAGCCCCTCCTCAGCATCGCTGGGCACCTCTGCTTTTGTCCCATATTTTTATCCCCTATTTTTATCCCATGTTTTTATTCTGTATTTTTATCCCATATTTTTATCCTGTGTTTTTATCCCGCGGGTCGGTTTTTGCAGCCACATTCGTGCAGGAGAGCGGAGCCCCCGGGGTTTTTGGGGGATTTGCCGGCGGCCCCGGCGGGGCAGGCGCAGTCCCAGCCACACAAACCCCAAAGGCTCAGCAGCCGCTTTTTTCTTGCAAATCGCAGCTCGGGGCACCAAAAAATCAAAATATTATTTTTTTTCAAGAGGAAAATTAAAAAAAACCCTTCAGGGAAGAGTTTTGGGGAGGCCTTGAACAGGAGAGCAGCTCGGTGCAATTTGGAGGGTGGAGCAAGAAATTACATTTTAAAAATAAATATTAAAATCATAAATACAACTAATAAATGCTATAACTATAACTATATATAAATATAAATATATAAAAATAAACTAAAATAAAAAATAAAAATAAGTCCCCACCTAGTCTGAGCACACCTTTCAGCCACAACCACTTCTTCACCACCTCATGGGTAACTCCCTGTTGCACCCTCTTAATAACCAATATTTCTAAAAACACAGAACTTTTTTGATGTTCCAGCAAGAAATTCTAAATTTTTGTGCTTTCCTTTCTCCCTGACTTCTACTTCGTGGATAAAAAAATGTCATTTTTATTCTTGGTATAAATAAATATATATACACATAATTCTGCTCTGGTAGGCCATTACCTCATGAGAAAAATGAGAAAAAAAATGGGATATGATGCAAAAAAAAACACTTGGAGATGTTAAATAATTTAGAGAAAAGACTTTTTTTTCACTTTTAATTTTTTGAGTGCTATTCTCCACTAGCAAATGCTGTCCCAGAATGAAAGGCCAGGAGCTCAGTGGGGTACCAGGAATCCTGCAGAATTTTCAGGAATAAGCAGCAATATTTGGTGTTTCAGGACATGGGAGGATGTCCCAGCAGGGATGGAAAAGCAGTGGGAGTTTATGAGAAAGACGCCCAGAAAATAAAAGTTTTAAAAGGAACATTTAAAACAAAAATCCACAGTTTAAAAGTTTTTAAAGGAGCGTTTTAAATAAAAATCCACATTAAAATCATATATATGAGTATGGACGAAAAACCTTTTACTCAGAATTTGAGGTTTTCAGGGAATCTGACTATTTTTTACTTTTACTGTTCTCTAGGAAATGTTCTGAGCAAACCCATGGGGTTTGATTGCTGTTCCCCTTTTCCATCCTTCCTCACAATCCCGCTTGTGTTTCCATGTGACCCTTTCCTGGTTTCATTTTGTTGTTATTTGTTTTCCTCTTTTACACATTATGGCTCCTTGGTTTTATTTTATGAGAGGAACTTTCCTGGGAGCTCTGCTGCAGCGTCAGCGTTTTTCCATGAAAACTTTGGAGCAGAGCAGGAGGAGGGAGGAGGGAGGAGGGACGGATCCTCCTGGGATTGGCGTTCCCAGCTCCTCCAGCAGCTCCCTGGGACTGCCCAGGTGTCTCCTGGTGTCTCCACAGGTTTGGGCATGGAGGAAAAGGAGTTTGGGGTGGATGCCTCAGGTTTAAATTTTATATTTTTCACATTCTGCTTTAGTCTGTGGGTCTGGGCCTCGCATTATGGGATGCTGAGCTCTCTGCACAGAGCAGGGAGACAAAACAATTCCTGCTCCAGCTGGGCACCAAGGACAAATGATCCAAATCTCAGCCCAGCAGCACAAAGCCCGTGGGCTGGAGAGAGAAAAACCAGCAGGGTGGGACTGCCTGGGCTGGAGCTGGAATGGGACAATGAACTCCAAGGTGCCAATGGAGCAGAGCTGATCCCAGGGAGAGCCCCCGGGAGCGCTCGTGCATTTTGGGGCCATTTTGGGTCATTTGGGTGCAGCCCTGGCTGGGCTCTGGTGCTGCCCAAGGTGGATCCATGGAGGAGATCCTTTAATAAATCCCTGCTTTCTTCTTTAGTCTCTGTCCTAGGTCAGCCTTCCCAAGGCATCAGAGATCCTGGGAATGTTCTGCCTTCCCAATTCCCTGCTCTGAGGGTGTCCCTGTGTGGGGTCAGCCCCACATCCCAAAGACCCTTCCCAGCTTTCCAGGGAGTCTGAAGGAGCCCTGGAGCTGCTGAGCTCCCAGGGGAGGGAGGCTCTGGAGTTTTACTCCGAGCTGAGATCAATCCCTCGTTAATCCCCTCCCAAATCCACAACAAACCCTTGGCTGCCAGAGCCCCCTGAGTTTTCCAACCCCTCCCAGCCCACCCTAAACCCTGATCGATTTTAGGGAGCTGCAGAGCTCCTTCCCCACACCCTGCAGCACCTGCATGGGGCTGGAGCACCCCACGCACCACGGGCAGCTCCTCACACGGAGCAGACCCCGGGGTAGTCCCAGCTGGAAGGGGCTCACTGACATCACAATGCTCAGCTCTGCAGTCCGGCCCCAGGGAGGTGCAAACTGCAGGATGCCAGCGCTGGGAGCAGGAAAACATCCGGGAAGGTGATGAAGAGCAGCCTGATCTGAGAGAATTCAGAGCTTGGCAGGCGGAAGGAAAGCAATTCCCTCCAAAGGAGCGCTCACCTCTGGTGCTATGAATAAGAAATTCATTTATCAGGGGATTAAGATGCAGGAGCCCAGAACTCATTAAGGGCTGCACTGTGAATAACCCGAGTGAGTGATCCAGCCTGGGAATCAGAAAATGAAACTGGAAATTTCCCCTCCATTTTCCAACCCCCCTTGCAAGTTCAAACGTTTAAAATCCTAAAGTTCTGATTCCTTGGGACATCAGAGATCTGTGTCTGTTCCACGGGTACACAGGAGAGATGGGAAGGAGCTGCTGCCAATGGATGGAGATCCCAGCTCTGCTCCAGGTCAGCCCTTCCCACAAGAACTGCACATTTCCCCAGCCATCCATGGGTGTCCATCCATCCCCAGCACCCTGGGCAGCAGGGAAGGGGGATTCTGTCCCTCTGCCCTGCTCAGGTGATTCCCCACCCACAGAGCTCAGAATTCCAACAGCAGCACCTGGAGAGAGCCCAGAGGAATCCACGGAGCTGCTGCAGGGCTGGAGCCCCTCTGGAGCCAGGCTGGGAGAGCTGGGGGTGCTCCCTGGAGAGGAGAAGCTCCAGGCAGAGCTCAGAGCCCCTGCAGGGCCTGAAGGGGCTCCAGGAGAGCTGCAGAGGGACTGGGGACAAGGCCTGGAGGGACAGGAGCCAGGGAATGGCTCCCACTGCCAGAGGGCAGGGCTGGATGGGAGATTGGGAATTGGGAATTGTTCCCTGGCAGGGTGGGGAGGGGCTGGGCTGGAATTCCCAGAGCAGCTGTGGCTGCCCCTGGATCCCTGGCAGTGCCCAAGGCCAGGCTGGACACCGGGGCTGGGAGCACCTGGGACAGTGGGAGAGGTGCCAAGGTAGGGATAGAATGGGATGAGCTTTAAAGTCTCTTTAATCCCAAACCTTTTTGTATTTCCATGATTTTAACCTCCCATTCACATGGGTCAGTCCCAATGCAGGAACAGAGCAGAGACCTTCACCTTAATTCTGCGTTTGAAGCACCATCTCAAACCCCTCCTGCTCCAGCATCAACTCCCTTTTCCAGGGTGCTCCCAATAAACACAAATCCCAGAGCACCAAAACCAGGAGTGGGACTGGAGGAAAATCCCAGCCCAGGCTGTGTCCTGCTGTGTCCCAGCAGCTGCAGTCTGGGTGAGGCAGAGCGAGAATTCCCAGGGGATAAATCCCATCCCACATTCCAGCAGCAGGGAAGTGCCTGAGCTCCTTTTTCCAGCTGAGGAATTCCAAGTGGAAATTTTCCCTGATGGTTTTTCCTTTCTGCTTTGGGGGATTTTATCTCCTGGAGAAAATATTCCAGGGGCTGCTGCTCCATCAGCTCCCAGAAATTGCCTCTGTGGGAACATCTCGGCTCTGCAGGTGAGTGGAACTCCATCTGATTTAATTCAGGAATAAACCAAACTCTTCAAATCTCTGAGGCCACATTAATCCTGATTTTCCATCTCCAAAAAATGGGAGGATCAGATCCCCAAGGACAGGGGAGGATGTGGAGTGACAAGTGGGCAGAAATCCCCTCAAAGTCTGGGGTCGTTCCCCCATTTATTCCCATTTTTAACGAGTTTTAATTAAGGCACCACATTGAAGGTGGGATTTTCAAAGCTCTAAAGTGATTTGGGAGAATCCAGACTGCACAGGGCAGCCCAGGTGCTGAAAATCCTCACCTGGTGGAACAAAATCCAACTTTTCCTGCAAATCAGCTGTGGATTTATCCCAAAAAACCCAAAGGTCCAGGAATGACAGATGATCCTGAGCTGAGCTCGAGGGCAGGGTTAAGGTCACAAATTCAGATTTTCCTGCCATGTTTACAGACAAACTGTCAAACAAACATCCAAAATGTAAAAAGAAATCCAAAAATTCCCTGATTTTCTGTCTCCCAGCCAGGAGTGGCTGGGCAGAGTCACCCAGTGGTGACACCAAAATCACCCAAATCAAATAATCAACCAAATCTGGCCAAATTCTCCCCTAAAGCTGCAGATCTGTTTAAGGTATTTAAGATAATCTAAGTCTTTCTATTGGCACAAGCTGTTTAAAATGATCTCAGGCTTTAGCTGCGTTTAAGCTGCTTATGCAGCTTTAAGGGTTTTTAAAGGGTTTAGCCTGGGAAAAACCCATTTCCCAAAAAGCAGAGTGGGGTTGCTGGGTGGGAGCTTGGCTCTGCCATTTCGTGGGGTTTGGAATGGGGAAAAACATCCAGGAATCAAATATTTGACTTAAAGTCAGACTTAGTCAGGATCAAAGTGCAGATACTGAGTTTAGAGAGGATTTGGGCTGGCCTAAGTGGGAGAGGAGTGGCAGAACAGAAGCAAAACACCAAGAGCTCATTGAAAAAAGAAAGTAATCACATGAAAAATTACTCAAAAACTTAATGCAGCAATTCCACTTTGTTAAGAAAAAAAAAGGCAAAATTCCAATACATAAACCCAAGAAATTCCAAATAAATCCCATCCCAGATTCCCTCAGGAATTCCCCTGGGGTACAATTCTCAAAAGAAATTCTGCCTTCCTCTCCTCCTTCCTAGTTTTTTACCCCCAAAACACAGCATCACTTCTCAACCATTTTTTAAGGATTCCAGCCCCAGGTGGGGATGTGGAATCCAAGGTGGTGCTGGAAAAGCTCAAAGCAGACCCCACTAACGACACAGGCACTACTTGGAACAAAACTTCCCCATTCCAGGGGGTCCTGGAACAGAAAAGGGCTGGGAAGGCCCTTCCAGGATGGAATTCCTCCAACCTCAGTGATCCCAAAATTCCCTCCCAGGGAGCTGCTGGAGCTAAACCTGCTGCAGAGCTTGGGTGCAGCCCGAAGCTTGGATCCCACCCCTCCTGTGGGATGAGGACAAAGCTGGGCCTGGAGCCCCAAAGTAGGGGCAGAGTCACTGCCTGGGGAGCCTGAATTCCATCCTGAAACCCTGGGAAATCAGGGAAGCCCCCTGGCTGGGGGTGCACCTTTATCAGCAGTAGCAACGCCACGTTTCATTCCCTTTAGCCTTTAAAACACCACAATTTCCAGCTTTCCTGGGCAGGGAATGGTCCCATCCCTTCTTTCCTTAATTTCCATCCCAAAACACTGCAAAGTCAGGGGAACTGAGGGCTCCTGGCTCAGCGTTCTCCTTTTACCAAGACATTTCACTCCCTTTAGCCCTTAAGGCACCACAATTCCTGATTTTCCTGGGCAGGGAATGGTCCCATCCCTCCCTCCGTGAATTTCCATCCCTTTCTCCCTGAGTTTTCTTCCCAAAACACTTCAAAATCAGGGAAACTCAGGGCTCCCGGCTGAGGGTTCACCTTTTCACCTTTTACCAACCCATTTAATTCCCTTTAGCCCTTTTAGCACCACAATTCCCAGTTTCCCTGGGAAGGGACGGTCCCATCCCTCTCTCCTTGAACTTCCATCCCTCCCTTCTTGAATTCCCATCCCAAAGCACTGAGAAATCAGGGAAACTGAGGGTTCAGCTTTTACCAACCCATTTAATTCCCTTTAGCCCTTGTAGCACCTCAGTTCCCAATTTCCCTGGGAAGGGACGGTCCCATCCCTCCCTCCCTGAATTTCCATCCCAAAACACTGGGAAATCAGGGAAACACCCCTGGATGAAGGTAACACCTTTTACTTCCCTTTAGCCCTCGGAGCACTGAAATTCCCAGTTTCCCTGGGTTGGGGACGGTCCCATCCCTCCCTCTCTCCCACCCTGCAGCAAACGGATGCAAACTGGGACAAAGAACCTTTTTTCCCCCTTTTTTTTTGGGCTCTCAGCACAGCAGAGCCCCGCTCTGCTCTCATTTACACAAAGATAAAGGCAGCGCATCTGGCCGTGTGGCAGAAGTCTTTAATTACACGCCGGAGCTTATCTTAAATATCTATTTATTGCCACGAGATTGCAGCTTCCCCGATCAACAGCCCGCAGACAAAAGGAGGTTGTGATTGCACATTCAACCTCCAGCTCTTATTCCCACTCTGGAATGCTTCACTTCGCAACTTTCTGGGATATTCACATCCTCTCTCCCCACCCTCCACCTTTGCTCCCCACTGCCGAGTTCATCTTAGGGTTTTTCAGCCAGGAAAGTTGGTGCATAATGAAGATTTTGATGGGTTTTTATGCTAAAATACACTTTTGAGCTGGAAGTGGGCTCCTGCAGGCAGCTCAACTCCCTGAGCAGCTTTTCCAGTGGCAAAATCCAAACGGATTGGGGGAAAAAATGGATAAACACGGACAGAAACAGCAACAGGAGCAACAGGAACCTGGTATGGGAAGGGAGCTGGGAAATCACCCTTGGAATTCTCAGTTTTGTTCAGAACAGGCTGCTCAATGAAGGGTTCGGGCCTTAAAATGCACCCAAATCCCAAAATAAAGCCGGGATGACGATGGATACGGGGCTAATTGCAGCTTCCTTGTGTTCCTCCTGATCTAGATATTACCCTAAAATCTGGAAAATCTTCCCAAGGGATAGAATCCCACCAGGAGCAGCGCTGAGAAGTGCTCAGGCCAGGAGCTGATGGGCCCAGGCAGGCCCAGGCTCCCAAAATTCCTGCAGCCCAAAATTAATTCCTGTGGCAAAAGGAGTATCAGCCCTGCAAGGGTCAGGCCTCCCATTCCAGGAGGTTTTGTGCAGTTTTATCCCAATATGCTGCATTCCTGATCCCTGGAAGGGCTGAATTCCAGCTAGATTAGGTATTTTGGGAATTCAGGTACTTCCTGGGGGCTCCCCAGGTGAGTTTTCCAGGATTCCTTTGAGTTCTGGGGTTATTCCTGTCATCCTAAAGACCTTTTATTGATCTCCTCCACCCGTGGGATGTTGAAATTGGAGCATGGAGCTACAAAAGGAGGGAAAGGAGCTGTTCCTGCAGCCCCCCATGGCACTGCACCCCACAGAACTGGCACTGGCAGCTCTGGGGTCACAGAAACCCCACACAAGTGGCATTTCCTACTCTGGTCCCATATTAGCCCCACACAAATGAAATTTGCAGCTCTGGGGTCACACAAACCCCACACAAATGGCATTTCCTGTTCTGGTCCCACATAAATCCCATACAAATGGCATTTGCTGCTCTGGTGCCACGTAAACCCCACAGAAACCCCACACAAATCCCCCACAAGTGACATTTCCTACTCTGGGCCCACACAAACCCCACAGAACTGGCATTTCGTGTTCTGATCCCACATAAACCTCACACAAGTGGCATTTGCTGCTCTGGTGCCACTCAAACCCCACTCAAACCCCACTCAAACCCCACAATAACCCCAGAGAAATCCCACACAATCCCTACAATAACCCCACAATAACCCCACAATTAAATCCCACCAGTGATGGATCCAGCTTAATTACCAGTGAAATAATTTCATTTTTGCCCCAGCTGAGAAGAACCGTTTGCTCTCACCATCAACCAGAACAGGTTCAACACCCCAAAAATGCCAATTTATTCGTCTACAGCAGCAATATCTTTATAATTACCTGATTTATTTGTTTAAATCTGCAGTTCTTGCTCTCCTGACCCCCCCATGCCTCTCCTCTAACCCATAAATATTTCCCTTCTTTCCCCTTCCAGCTACCAGATTTTTGTTACTCCCTGCACAGAATTTCTCTCCAATTAATTAATCCAAGTTATAATCAATCAAATATCACCATGTGGTTTTGGGGACATTCCTGCTGCACAGGAGAATTCCTTCTTTGCCCCAAATTCCCTGCAGCAAGGAGGATTTTTTTTTTCTTTTTTTTTTTTTTTTCAGGAAAAATCTGACCAAACTGCTTTGGAGCAGCCCTTGAAAACAAAACAAAACAAAAGAAAACAAAACAAAACAAGCTGTTTCTCTCAGCAATTTGCACTCTCCCATGAAATTCCCTCTGATGCCAGAAGTGCAGGAAAAAAAACAAAAATCAGAATATGAGCCCAAGCTACCAAACCTGGGGTGAAATGAATATCCCTGCAAATGCAGGGACTCTGAACAGCAAGGCAGAGGCAGGTAAAGGATGAGAGAGATGAGGATAAATTTATTTTTCATGGATTAAAACACAAAGGGGAATTGGCTGGGGAGGACTGGAAATGCTGGAATGTTTTGGGAGGATGGATGGGAGTTACAGGGATTGGGATGGGGATGGTGCCGTTGAGCCTTTCCCAAGAACCTGCTCTTCTGCAGATAAAATTCCATCTAAAATCCAATTTTGGTTATTTGAAACCTCCTGGACCTTTTGTTTGGGTTGGACTCGATGGTCTTGGGGGTATTTTCCAACTTAGTCATTCAGTAAATTCTGGATTTTCCAATCCATCCACCAGGAACAAATCCATGCAGGAGCACCCATGGGATTATAAAATCTGCTTTAGCTCTCAAGGCAGCTACAAAAGCAGCAGAGAAGTTTTGTTTGGATCCGAGGTGCTGTTCCAGGGCTCCTGAGCTCACCCCTGACATCACCACAAGCTTTTCTCATCCCTCCTTTACTCAGCGCTCAACTCTGGGCTCGCTGATCCCAGAGCATCCCTGCTTACATCAGGATTTGCTCACTGCTGGTCCCTGCAGCCCCCAAATCCCCAAATCCCATCCCTGAGGCAGCAGCAGCCCTGGAGCCTTTCCCCAGGAAGGCAGGAGATGATCCAGCATCCATGGGCATCTCCTCCCCTGGATTTTATTGTCCCAGCTCCTTCCCAAAGTCCCACAGAGAGAAAAAATTGTGCAGCACAGAAATCTGGGCTGCACCAGGGCTGGAAAATGCAGGAAGGGCTGGAATCCCACAGGATCCTCCTGTGGCAGGAGAAGATCCAGCCATCCATGGACATCTCCTCCCCTGGATTTTATTGTCCCAGCTCCTTCAAGGTCCCACAGGAGCAGCCAGGGTGACACAGAGAAGCCAGGGAGGGACAGATTGTGCAGCACTGAAATCTGGGCTGCTCCAGGACTGGAAAATCCACTGGAAGGGCTGGAATCCCATGGGATCCTCTTGTGGGATTCTTCTGTGGCAGGAGATGATCCAGTCATCCACAGGCATCTCCTCCACCAGATTTTATAGTCCCAGCTCCTTCCCCAGGTCCCACAGAGAACACAGGGAGGGACAGATTGTGCAGCGCTGAAATCTGAGCTGCTCCAGGACTGGGAGATCTGCTGGAAAGGCTGGAATCCCATGGGATCCTCCTGTGGGATCCTCCTCTCCCAGCTGCAGGGAGAGGGGTCAGGGCCTCGTGGGACACAGCAGCACATCCAGGCTGGGAGCAGCTCCTGGGGACCATCCCAGCAGCAATTCCTGGGGCTCCCTGGGGATTCCAGCAGCATCCCAAACTGTCCCAGCCTGGTTAAATGATGCCATTATTCCACTCCAGGTGTGACATTCCCCCTGAAACAGCCCCAATCCCCCCCAGCACCCACAGCCCTGGGGCTTCTCAAACCCCATTTGGCTCCACAGCAAGATGTGCTTCCCCTACAGCATTTTCCAGAGCTTGCCCAGCAAATAATGATCTAAAATCAGAAACCAACCCCAAAACCCCAGCCAGTGCTGCTGTCTGCAGTTGGGGCTTAGAGTCAGAACTTATTATTTGTATTTTCAGTCTGCCAGGGACTCCCACTGAGAGCTCAGCTGGGAGGTTCCCCCTCCTCCCTCCTCCCCATTTCCCACACAGGAGGAAAAATAAAGATGCAGAAAGGTTAAAAAGGAACAAAAAAGGCCACGCTAGTCCCCCCCACAGCACCGAGAGTAAATCCCTGACTTAGGGAGCTGCAACGTTTCCATTCTTGGTATGAAAAAGTTTCAGAGCTTTTTAAAGAACTAAAGGGAGAGATGTGGACCCTGAGAGTCCTGCCATGGGAAGGGCAGGAATGTGGTGAAAATGGGTAAATATGGGTCAGAAATAGGGATAAAAATGGGTCAGGAATAGGGGTAAATATGGGTAAATATGGGTCAGGAATATGGGCAAATATGGATCAGGAATATGACAAATATAGGTCCAAATATGGGTAAAAATGGGTAAATATGGGTCAGGAATATGGATAAAAATGGGTAAATATGGGTCAGGAATATAGATAAAAATGGGTAAATATGGATTAAGAGTATGGGTAAAAATGGGTTCAAAATATGGGTCAAGAATATGGGGAAATATGTGTAAAAATGGGTCAGGACTATGGGCAAATATGGGTCCAAAAGATGGCTAAATATGCGTAGCAGGCACCAGCCCTTTAAGTTATTTTGGAAAATCCTCTTCAGATATCACCACACACCTTTAAACAAGGGAATAAATCAGGGAGCTGGGCTCACCATTCCCGTGCTATCCCAGGTTATTTCCATCCTAGCCCACCTTATTCCCGTGCTATCCCAGGTTATTTCCATGCTATCCCATGTTATTCCCGTGCTATCCCACATTATTCCCATGATATCCCATCCTATCCCATGCTATTCTTGTGCTATCCCACATTATTCCTATGACATCCCATGTTATTCCTGTTCTGTCCCATGTTATTCCTATGCTGTCCCACGTTATTCCCATCCTATCCCACATTATACTCATCGTATCCCACTTTATACCCATGTTTTCTCATGTTATTCCCAAGTTATCCCATGTTATTCCCAAGTTATCCCATGTTATTCCCATGTTATCCCACATTATTCCAGTGTTATCCCACATTATTCCAGTGTTATCCCACATTATCCACCTGCATGAACTGAGCCAACAGCAGAGATTGGGCAGGACATGGAGAAAAAAGAGGTTTTTTACCCCAAACTCGTGTGGAGCGGTTTGTGCTCCCACAGCACCCGGCACACAGAGTCCCCCGCTGCCAGCCCTGTTCAAAATGCGGGGTTCAGGTCAGCGGGGAGTTCCTGCTCTCCTCTTCATCCATCCCTCACCAGCTCCTCATCCTGGGTGCCGAGAGAATTCTGGGACCTTTATCCAGGTGGGAATCCAGAATTAGAGCAACCTGAGGAGGAGGAGGAGGAGGGAAGAGAGGAGGAGGAGGAGGAGGAGGCCATTCAGCGCTCTGACCCCAGCTCCTCCAGGGCTCCATAAAACTCTTTGGCCCATCAGCTGCTCTCTGAATTCTAACATGGAACTGCCGCAGCCATTCCCAGGAAGAACCAAGATGCTGGAGAGACCTTTGGAGGTCCCAGCTTGCTGTGCTGGGTGTGTTTACAGGAGTTTTATGACTGTTTCAAGGAAAATAATGGCCAGGATCCTTTCCAGTGCCAGATGAGCTGGGCTGCAGTGCCTGGGACAAAACCAGTTTTATTTCTCTTTCTCAGCGGGGGTGAAATTATAAACATGGTGGGGATGCAGGGTCGCAAATTCCCACTGGTCCTCAGGTGTCACAGAGGCCTCAGAGCAGCTCCTGGCAGGACTCAGGTGCCATCACCTGTGCCAAGGACTGTGGGACAAACTCCACTGTGTCCTGCTCCGGTGGCTGGGTTTGCATTGTGCACGAAGACGTTCATAGCCCCACAGGCAGCACAGAGACCAAAACTGCACAGAGGAGATGCTTTAATAGGGAAAACACCAAATTCCATAGGGGAAATACCAAATTCCATAGTGGAAACTCCACCTTCCATAGGGGAAATTCCACCTTCCATAGGGGAAATTCCACCTTCCATAGGGGAAACACCAACTTCCATGGGGAAAACTCCAACTTCCATGGGGAAAACACCAACTTCCATAGGAGAAATGCCAAATTCCATAGAGGAAACACCACCTTCCATAGGGGAAATGCCAAATACCATAGGGAAAACACCAACTTCCATAGGGGAAATGCCACCTTCCACATGGGAAACTCCACCTTCTATGGGGAAACACCAACTTCCATGGGGAAAACATCATCTTCCATAGGAGAGATACCAAATTCCATAGGGAAAACGCCACCTTCCATAGGGGAAACACCAAGGTCAATAGGGGAAACACCAAGATCAATAGGGGAAACAGCTCCATAGAGAAAACACCAACATCCATAGTGGAAACACCAACGTCCATAGGGGAAACGCCAACTTCCATAGGGGAAACGCCAACTTCCATAGGGGAAACGCCAACTTCCATAGAAGAACACCTTCCCATCCTCTCCCCCCTCGGCCGGCACTCTCCGGCTTTCCTCTCGCCCCAAAGGTTTCCCTGGGCAGAAGGAGTGCTGGGCGTGGGGAGGAGCAGCACACGGCGCTGCTGGGACAGATCCCGGCACTCCGGCTGAGCCAGAGGGGGAGGGAATAAAGCCAGACCCCCCCCCCCCACCATGTTCTGGTACAGCTCAGAGAATTTGCAATCACAAAAAAAAAAAAAAATTAAAGTTGCATTGGGCAAACTCCGTTACTGGCACGGCAAGAAGTGAATCCTGCAGGAGCAGCAGCTGTCTCGGCACACAGAACACGAGGTTTTGGGAAAATTCCACGTTCTCACATCCCAAAGCCCGTGGCTGGGGCTTTCCAGCAGCCATCAGCACCTGGATTTGTCTTTTAGAGCAGCAGGGCAGGGGACTCGAGGTGGTGCTGGCCCTCACCCAGCCCAAACCAGGAGCAGAGGAATATTCCCATCCTGCTGCCTCCAGAACACATTTTAATCCTATTTTCCTGCACACACACCCCATATCAAATTCTTAATTAAAAATCATCTGCTTTTGGAATGGGGGAGGGATAGACAGACTGGGCTGCACATTGAGTTTTGGGTGCTTTTACTCTGTCAGGTCAGACATTCCCAAGTTCTCTCTGAAGGAAGCTACAAGGGGCTGCTTATATAAAATAAATATTTTGTTTCACGTGCTTCCCACCCTCAGCTCGCGTAACTCATAGGGGGAAACTTTTCTTGCAGATCCTTTCCTGAATGCTCAGGCAAAACCCCTGCGTGCACGGCCAGAACAGAAATATGTAACACTTAAACATGCCGAAATATAAACACAAACTTCCAGACAAAGGGCTAATCCCTGCCCTCGGAGGCTCCCACAGCCGGAGGAGCTGGATCATCCCGAGGAGGGCTGGATTTGGCCCTTGGGGAGGCCACTGCAGTCCCTGCTGCAAGCCCGGGCTTGGGAACACGGCACAAAACCCGGCCAGAGCCGCGGGCAGGTACCGCAAGGGGCTGCGGATGCCTCCACCTGCCTCCAGCGCCGGGAAGAACTCGGGCTTCCCACAGGACAAACCTCACAGGCTGATCCCGAACGCCACAGCCAAATAAAACCGAGCAGGAGGAGGGAAAAAACCCAACCGCAGCGCTTTGTGCAGGGATCCGGCCACCAGCAGGGACCTCGCTGCTGAAACGAGCCTTGGAATCTTATTTTATGCGTTTAATTTGGGCATTTCTCTCCGCGCTGGAGCATCGGGGAGCAGCCGCAGGCAGCGGCGAGGGAAGGGATGGAAGCGGCGCAGGCCCCGGGCTCCGGCTCGGGGGCGCCCCGGAGGACGCGGCTGTCCCCGCAGCAACACGTCCCCGAGCCCGCGTCCCTCCGCACGGCCCGGCCCGGCTGGCACGTCCCTGTCACACCCCGCGATCGCCTCCCACCGCCCCCAGCGCTGCCTCCCACCAGCCAGCGCCAATTCATCGCCTCCTCCTCCTCCTCCTCCTCCTCCTCCTCCTCCTCCTCCCCGCACGGTGGGAGAAAATGAAGTTGCTGTCAAGCGACGATAAATTCATGCGACAGCCAGGGCTAATTAAGCGGCAAAGTAGCTGCGAGCGTGGCGGGGCCGCGGCTCCGGGCTGGGCTCGGTGACAGCGCTGGGCTCGCCGCGGGCTCGGGGCGCTCGCCCAGCGCGGAGGTGGCCGCGGCCACCCCCGGTGGGGACGCGGGGACACGGGCTGGGGACGCCAA
Source organism: Chloebia gouldiae (assembly GCA_003676055.1). NCBI lineage: Eukaryota > Metazoa > Chordata > Aves > Passeriformes > Passeridae > Chloebia > Chloebia gouldiae. Next base: position 3,083 of record QUSF01000971.1, on the reverse strand, counting down.
GCTGGCACCTTTGGGGAGAAAAAATGGAATCTGGCCGGCCAGCTGGGCACCCGCAGCCAGCCAGAGAGGGAGGGAAGGAAGGAAGGAAGGGCGAGAAAAAAATCCCAAAGATCCACGCAGAGAACAACAGCAAAAAAATAGCGACAAAAGCCCCCGTGCCTACCTTTGCCGGGGGTCAGCGGGCAGATCCCGGAGCGCCTGGGGTCGGTGGCTGTTCCCTTCTTTATGAAATGTTCGGCTCAGCCAGTGCTATTTGCATTCTTTCATTAGCACCTGTTTCAAGTAAGGAAGGAGAAAGCTCATTGCGAGATCAGCTTCCTCTCCGAATAAATGATTAAAAATTTAAAAAAAAAAAAGACAGATGCACGCTGCCAAATAATAATAACGCTAATAAAAATTTAAAAAATACCACATGGATATTAAAGCCTAAAGTAGGCAGTTTAATAATGGGAGGTCTTGCAGGTTGTGAGCATGCTCCAGCCGGAACAAATCCTTCCTCTGTTATTCCTCTGAATAAAAATAAACCACGATCAAGAAATCCAAACGGAAGCTTCCTCCTAGAATCCCTGCTGCTGAAAAATATGTAATAAATTCAGCCCGAAGACGCAGACTCTAATCAGCAGCTGTTTTCTGGATCCAAAGCCAGCCAAAGCCTCTCTTGTCTTTTCCCACTATGAGTCGAGGCCTTTTTGAAAAGGGTTTTAACCTTTTAAAGACACAGCGCACCAATTATTACTTCTGGAGGACTGTCACTCACGGCGCAGGGAAATTAATAAAGCGACAGCGGTGGCACAGCCGGAGCACGGGGAGGTGTGGTTTGCCCTCCCAGGGTTGCCTCGGGAATATTATTGTATGATTATTATTTTTAATCGGACCCCCTCCCCTTCGGGGAAATAATAATAATAATAAAGTGCAAACTCGCCAGCCGGCTCTGGGATAAATGCAAAGTCATTATAAAAAGGAGCAGCTGCTGGATGCCATTCCCGGAGTTCTGCCGTGGCTCTTTAGTGGGGTTAAATTTGTTGCGAGTGAATTTTTCAGGATTAACAGCTTCCAGCCCGGCAGGAGCTGGGAGAGGGTTAACGCCAGGCACAGAGCAGCTCTGTCAAGTGCTTCCCATCAAACTGAGGACCAGGCTGCGAAGTTTGAACCGAGCAGCTTTGGCACAGCAACACCGCGTCTTTCCAGGGCTGGCATTCCGGGTTTTTACCAAACCCGACCGAACCCCCCCCAAAAAAAGTTCAGCCCTCCGCTAAGCAGCGCCGGTGGCCCCGTGTGTGGGGCCGGGGACAGCGCCGAGCCATCGGCTCTTGGGGGGGACAGGACAGATCCCCCCAAAGCTGCGCGTCCCCAGGCCCCAGGGCAGCATCCCCCGGCCGTGGTGCCACCGTGCCCGGCCCACCTGGGTGGCGGCGGCATCCTCCTGGTCAGCGCTCGGGGCCATTCCCGGGGTGCTGCGGCTCCTCCGGCCGCGCTCGCCTCCGGCCAGGCTGTGCGCAGCCCCCGGCATGCGAGCCGGCGGCTCTCCCGCCCTCTCCCCCTCCTCCTCCTCCTCCTCCTCCTCCTCCTGAAAATCATCATATTTCATGTGTGGCTGCTCCAGCCCCGCCAATTGGCTGGGCACTCGCGGGCGGAAATGTCAGCAGCAGCCCAGCATCGCTGCCCGCCCGCGGCCGCCCCGAACCCCTCGGGACCACCGGGACCCCGCGGCTGCCGGCACCGCCGGAGCCCCGGGGCGCGGGGCCGGCCCTGCGAGTGCGGCGAGAAGGGATTTGGGTGCTCGCCGAGGGTTCTCTGCCCCTCCGGCTCGGCTCCGGAGGGATGGAGCTGGCGGCAGCTTGACCTTGAGCCGCGGGGGCTGCCAGCCAAGAGCGCTTTGTGGGCCGGGGGGATCCGGCGCATCTGCTCCGCTCCGGGAGCCTGCCCGGGCACCGCGCGGTACCGGGGCTGCTCGGAGCGACGAGCCTGAGAAACGGAGCGTTCCTGGCGTTTCCGCACATTTTCAAGGCATTTGTTTGCGGATTGCTCCTTACTTCCAGAGCTTTCTAACAAGATCAGTATGAGTATTTTATTTATCTTTTTAATAGCTGGGATTTGGAAATAGGGGCTTGCCTGAACTCCCCTGACAGTGTCCAAGGCCAGGCTGGACGGGGATTGGAGCATCCTGGGACAGTGGAAGGTGTCCCTGCCCAAAGGATGGAACGGGATGGGGCTTTAAGGTCCCTCCCAACCCAAACCAGTCTGGGATTCTGTGATTCCACCCCTAGCTCAAGTGGGAAGACAGCCCAAGACTTCTCATCTGATCATTTTCCTTCTCCAAACAGGTCAGGAAAAAGAAAATAAATCTAAAAATCCTTCGGAAGCGAAGCAATGGAATGGCAGAATGGAATAATCCCGAGGAAAACCGGCATCTACCTACCCTGCAAACACCTGCAAATGGAAGGGGAACACATCCAGGGACAGTGGAAAATGTTCTCCTGAGGAACAACAGAGCCACCTCTGCCTGCTGGGCTCTCCAGGAGTGCAAGGAGCAGGGGGAGTACGACAGCCAAAAGCCAACTTTTATTTCCTGGCTGCTTACACAAGGATAAAAAAAAAATTGCATTGTCACAGAAACTAAAGAGGATTTGAGCGCGGCATTTGTGGCACAAATCAGCTTAGGGAACCTGAAATTCTCTGCTGATTGGGAGAAAACTCCATGGGAAATGGGCAGCAGATTGGATGGAAGCCTGGAAGCTCCAAAGCTTCCTTACATGGCCATGTGAGGAGCAGCCTGGAGCCCAAACCTCATCAGCAGCTGGATCCTCCTGCAAGCCTGGTGGTCACCACTGCCACCATCTCCAGTGTCCCCCAGGTCCGGGCAGTGCTGTGGCACAGCAGAGCCCATCACCACTGTGTGTCACTGTAGGCATTGAAACCAGGCAGGAGAAATGAGAGAATCGGGCTGCTGAGCAAAACCAACCCCACCGAGCAAAAACCAACCCCAACTGAGCAAAAACCAACCCCACTGAGCAAAACCAACCCCACTGAGCAAAAAAAACAACCCCAATGAGCAAAAAACAACCCCAATGAGCAAAAAACAA
>QUSF01000970.1:0-17554 GCA_003676055.1 Chloebia gouldiae | reverse complement strand
TTGTTTTTTGCTCATTGGGGTTGTTTTTTGCTCATTGGGGTTGTTTTTTTTGCTCAGTGGGGTTGGTTTTGCTCAGTGGGGTTGGTTTTTGCTCAGTTGGGGTTGGTTTTTGCTCGGTGGGGTTGGTTTTGCTCAGCAGCCCGATTCTCTCATTTCTCCTGCCTGGTTTCAATGCCTACAGTGACACACAGTGGTGATGGGCTCTGCTGTGCCACAGCACTGCCCGGACCTGGGGGACACTGGAGATGGTGGCAGTGGTGACCACCAGGCTTGCAGGAGGATCCAGCTGCTGATGAGGTTTGGGCTCCAGGCTGCTCCTCACATGGCCATGTAAGGAAGCTTTGGAGCTTCCAGGCTTCCATCCAATCTGCTGCCCATTTCCCATGGAGTTTTCTCCCAATCAGCAGAGAATTTCAGGTTCCCTAAGCTGATTTGTGCCACAAATGCCGCGCTCAAATCCTCTTTAGTTTCTGTGACAATGCAATTTTTTTTTTATCCTTGTGTAAGCAGCCAGGAAATAAAAGTTGGCTTTTGGCTGTCGTACTCCCCCTGCTCCTTGCACTCCTGGAGAGCCCAGCAGGCAGAGGTGGCTCTGTTGTTCCTCAGGAGAACATTTTCCACTGTCCCTGGATGTGTTCCCCTTCCATTTGCAGGTGTTTGCAGGGTAGGTAGATGCCGGTTTTCCTCGGGATTATTCCATTCTGCCATTCCATTGCTTCGCTTCCGAAGGATTTTTAGATTTATTTTCTTTTTCCTGACCTGTTTGGAGAAGGAAAATGATCAGATGAGAAGTCTTGGGCTGTCTTCCCACTTGAGCTAGGGGTGGAATCACAGAATCCCAGACTGGTTTGGGTTGGGAGGGACCTTAAAGCCCCATCCCGTTCCATCCTTTGGGCAGGGACACCTTCCACTGTCCCAGGATGCTCCAATCCCCGTCCAGCCTGGCCTTGGACACTGTCAGGGGAGTTCAGGCAAGCCCCTATTTCCAAATCCCAGCTATTAAAAAGATAAATAAAATACTCATACTGATCTTGTTAGAAAGCTCTGGAAGTAAGGAGCAATCCGCAAACAAATGCCTTGAAAATGTGCGGAAACGCCAGGAACGCTCCGTTTCTCAGGCTCGTCGCTCCGAGCAGCCCCGGTACCGCGCGGTGCCCGGGCAGGCTCCCGGAGCGGAGCAGATGCGCCGGATCCCCCCGGCCCACAAAGCGCTCTTGGCTGGCAGCCCCCGCGGCTCAAGGTCAAGCTGCCGCCAGCTCCATCCCTCCGGAGCCGAGCCGGAGGGGCAGAGAACCCTCGGCGAGCACCCAAATCCCTTCTCGCCGCACTCGCAGGGCCGGCCCCGCGCCCCGGGGCTCCGGCGGTGCCGGCAGCCGCGGGGTCCCGGTGGTCCCGAGGGGTTCGGGGCGGCCGCGGGCGGGCAGCGATGCTGGGCTGCTGCTGACATTTCCGCCCGCGAGTGCCCAGCCAATTGGCGGGGCTGGAGCAGCCACACATGAAATATGATGATTTTCAGGAGGAGGAGGAGGAGGAGGAGGAGGAGGGGGAGAGGGCGGGAGAGCCGCCGGCTCGCATGCCGGGGGCTGCGCACAGCCTGGCCGGAGGCGAGCGCGGCCGGAGGAGCCGCAGCACCCCGGGAATGGCCCCGAGCGCTGACCAGGAGGATGCCGCCGCCACCCAGGTGGGCCGGGCACGGTGGCACCACGGCCGGGGGATGCTGCCCTGGGGCCTGGGGACGCGCAGCTTTGGGGGGATCTGTCCTGTCCCCCCCAAGAGCCGATGGCTCGGCGCTGTCCCCGGCCCCACACACGGGGCCACCGGCGCTGCTTAGCGGAGGGCTGAACTTTTTTTGGGGGGGGTTCGGTCGGGTTTGGTAAAAACCCGGAATGCCAGCCCTGGAAAGACGCGGTGTTGCTGTGCCAAAGCTGCTCGGTTCAAACTTCGCAGCCTGGTCCTCAGTTTGATGGGAAGCACTTGACAGAGCTGCTCTGTGCCTGGCGTTAACCCTCTCCCAGCTCCTGCCGGGCTGGAAGCTGTTAATCCTGAAAAATTCACTCGCAACAAATTTAACCCCACTAAAGAGCCACGGCAGAACTCCGGGAATGGCATCCAGCAGCTGCTCCTTTTTATAATGACTTTGCATTTATCCCAGAGCCGGCTGGCGAGTTTGCACTTTATTATTATTATTATTTCCCCGAAGGGGAGGGGGTCCGATTAAAAATAATAATCATACAATAATATTCCCGAGGCAACCCTGGGAGGGCAAACCACACCTCCCCGTGCTCCGGCTGTGCCACCGCTGTCGCTTTATTAATTTCCCTGCGCCGTGAGTGACAGTCCTCCAGAAGTAATAATTGGTGCGCTGTGTCTTTAAAAGGTTAAAACCCTTTTCAAAAAGGCCTCGACTCATAGTGGGAAAAGACAAGAGAGGCTTTGGCTGGCTTTGGATCCAGAAAACAGCTGCTGATTAGAGTCTGCGTCTTCGGGCTGAATTTATTACATATTTTTCAGCAGCAGGGATTCTAGGAGGAAGCTTCCGTTTGGATTTCTTGATCGTGGTTTATTTTTATTCAGAGGAATAACAGAGGAAGGATTTGTTCCGGCTGGAGCATGCTCACAACCTGCAAGACCTCCCATTATTAAACTGCCTACTTTAGGCTTTAATATCCATGTGGTATTTTTTAAATTTTTATTAGCGTTATTATTATTTGGCAGCGTGCATCTGTCTTTTTTTTTTTTAAATTTTTAATCATTTATTCGGAGAGGAAGCTGATCTCGCAATGAGCTTTCTCCTTCCTTACTTGAAACAGGTGCTAATGAAAGAATGCAAATAGCACTGGCTGAGCCGAACATTTCATAAAGAAGGGAACAGCCACCGACCCCAGGCGCTCCGGGATCTGCCCGCTGACCCCCGGCAAAGGTAGGCACGGGGGCTTTTGTCGCTATTTTTTTGCTGTTGTTCTCTGCGTGGATCTTTGGGATTTTTTTCTCGCCCTTCCTTCCTTCCTTCCCTCCCTCTCTGGCTGGCTGCGGGTGCCCAGCTGGCCGGCCAGATTCCATTTTTTCTCCCCAAAGGTGCCAGCTTGGCGTCCCCAGCCCGTGTCCCCGCGTCCCCACCGGGGGTGGCCGCGGCCACCTCCGCGCTGGGCGAGCGCCCCGAGCCCGCGGCGAGCCCAGCGCTGTCACCGAGCCCAGCCCGGAGCCGCGGCCCCGCCACGCTCGCAGCTACTTTGCCGCTTAATTAGCCCTGGCTGTCGCATGAATTTATCGTCGCTTGACAGCAACTTCATTTTCTCCCACCGTGCGGGGAGGAGGAGGAGGAGGAGGAGGAGGAGGAGGAGGAGGAGGCGATGAATTGGCGCTGGCTGGTGGGAGGCAGCGCTGGGGGCGGTGGGAGGCGATCGCGGGGTGTGACAGGGACGTGCCAGCCGGGCCGGGCCGTGCGGAGGGACGCGGGCTCGGGGACGTGTTGCTGCGGGGACAGCCGCGTCCTCCGGGGCGCCCCCGAGCCGGAGCCCGGGGCCTGCGCCGCTTCCATCCCTTCCCTCGCCGCTGCCTGCGGCTGCTCCCCGATGCTCCAGCGCGGAGAGAAATGCCCAAATTAAACGCATAAAATAAGATTCCAAGGCTCGTTTCAGCAGCGAGGTCCCTGCTGGTGGCCGGATCCCTGCACAAAGCGCTGCGGTTGGGTTTTTTCCCTCCTCCTGCTCGGTTTTATTTGGCTGTGGCGTTCGGGATCAGCCTGTGAGGTTTGTCCTGTGGGAAGCCCGAGTTCTTCCCGGCGCTGGAGGCAGGTGGAGGCATCCGCAGCCCCTTGCGGTACCTGCCCGCGGCTCTGGCCGGGTTTTGTGCCGTGTTCCCAAGCCCGGGCTTGCAGCAGGGACTGCAGTGGCCTCCCCAAGGGCCAAATCCAGCCCTCCTCGGGATGATCCAGCTCCTCCGGCTGTGGGAGCCTCCGAGGGCAGGGATTAGCCCTTTGTCTGGAAGTTTGTGTTTATATTTCGGCATGTTTAAGTGTTACATATTTCTGTTCTGGCCGTGCACGCAGGGGTTTTGCCTGAGCATTCAGGAAAGGATCTGCAAGAAAAGTTTCCCCCTATGAGTTACGCGAGCTGAGGGTGGGAAGCACGTGAAACAAAATATTTATTTTATATAAGCAGCCCCTTGTAGCTTCCTTCAGAGAGAACTTGGGAATGTCTGACCTGACAGAGTAAAAGCACCCAAAACTCAATGTGCAGCCCAGTCTGTCTATCCCTCCCCCATTCCAAAAGCAGATGATTTTTAATTAAGAATTTGATATGGGGTGTGTGTGCAGGAAAATAGGATTAAAATGTGTTCTGGAGGCAGCAGGATGGGAATATTCCTCTGCTCCTGGTTTGGGCTGGGTGAGGGCCAGCACCACCTCGAGTCCCCTGCCCTGCTGCTCTAAAAGACAAATCCAGGTGCTGATGGCTGCTGGAAAGCCCCAGCCACGGGCTTTGGGATGTGAGAACGTGGAATTTTCCCAAAACCTCGTGTTCTGTGTGCCGAGACAGCTGCTGCTCCTGCAGGATTCACTTCTTGCCGTGCCAGTAACGGAGTTTGCCCAATGCAACTTTAATTTTTTTTTTTTTTTGTGATTGCAAATTCTCTGAGCTGTACCAGAACATGGTGGGGGGGGGGGGTCTGGCTTTATTCCCTCCCCCTCTGGCTCAGCCGGAGTGCCGGGATCTGTCCCAGCAGCGCCGTGTGCTGCTCCTCCCCACGCCCAGCACTCCTTCTGCCCAGGGAAACCTTTGGGGCGAGAGGAAAGCCGGAGAGTGCCGGCCGAGGGGGGAGAGGATGGGAAGGTGTTCTTCTATGGAAGTTGGCGTTTCCCCTATGGAAGTTGGCGTTTCCCCTATGGAAGTTGGCGTTTCCCCTATGGACGTTGGTGTTTCCACTATGGATGTTGGTGTTTTCTCTATGGAGCTGTTTCCCCTATTGATCTTGGTGTTTCCCCTATTGACCTTGGTGTTTCCCCTATGGAAGGTGGCGTTTTCCCTATGGAATTTGGTATCTCTCCTATGGAAGATGATGTTTTCCCCATGGAAGTTGGTGTTTCCCCATAGAAGGTGGAGTTTCCCATGTGGAAGGTGGCATTTCCCCTATGGAAGTTGGTGTTTTCCCTATGGTATTTGGCATTTCCCCTATGGAAGGTGGTGTTTCCTCTATGGAATTTGGCATTTCTCCTATGGAAGTTGGTGTTTTCCCCATGGAAGTTGGAGTTTTCCCCATGGAAGTTGGTGTTTCCCCTATGGAAGGTGGAATTTCCCCTATGGAAGGTGGAATTTCCCCTATGGAAGGTGGAGTTTCCACTATGGAATTTGGTATTTCCCCTATGGAATTTGGTGTTTTCCCTATTAAAGCATCTCCTCTGTGCAGTTTTGGTCTCTGTGCTGCCTGTGGGGCTATGAACGTCTTCGTGCACAATGCAAACCCAGCCACCGGAGCAGGACACAGTGGAGTTTGTCCCACAGTCCTTGGCACAGGTGATGGCACCTGAGTCCTGCCAGGAGCTGCTCTGAGGCCTCTGTGACACCTGAGGACCAGTGGGAATTTGCGACCCTGCATCCCCACCATGTTTATAATTTCACCCCCGCTGAGAAAGAGAAATAAAACTGGTTTTGTCCCAGGCACTGCAGCCCAGCTCATCTGGCACTGGAAAGGATCCTGGCCATTATTTTCCTTGAAACAGTCATAAAACTCCTGTAAACACACCCAGCACAGCAAGCTGGGACCTCCAAAGGTCTCTCCAGCATCTTGGTTCTTCCTGGGAATGGCTGCGGCAGTTCCATGTTAGAATTCAGAGAGCAGCTGATGGGCCAAAGAGTTTTATGGAGCCCTGGAGGAGCTGGGGTCAGAGCGCTGAATGGCCTCCTCCTCCTCCTCCTCCTCTCTTCCCTCCTCCTCCTCCTCCTCAGGTTGCTCTAATTCTGGATTCCCACCTGGATAAAGGTCCCAGAATTCTCTCGGCACCCAGGATGAGGAGCTGGTGAGGGATGGATGAAGAGGAGAGCAGGAACTCCCCGCTGACCTGAACCCCGCATTTTGAACAGGGCTGGCAGCGGGGGACTCTGTGTGCCGGGTGCTGTGGGAGCACAAACCGCTCCACACGAGTTTGGGGTAAAAAACCTCTTTTTTCTCCATGTCCTGCCCAATCTCTGCTGTTGGCTCAGTTCATGCAGGTGGATAATGTGGGATAACACTGGAATAATGTGGGATAACACTGGAATAATGTGGGATAACATGGGAATAACATGGGATAACTTGGGAATAACATGGGATAACTTGGGAATAACATGAGAAAACATGGGTATAAAGTGGGATACGATGAGTATAATGTGGGATAGGATGGGAATAACGTGGGACAGCATAGGAATAACATGGGACAGAACAGGAATAACATGGGATGTCATAGGAATAATGTGGGATAGCACAAGAATAGCATGGGATAGGATGGGATATCATGGGAATAATGTGGGATAGCACGGGAATAACATGGGATAGCATGGAAATAACCTGGGATAGCACGGGAATAAGGTGGGCTAGGATGGAAATAACCTGGGATAGCACGGGAATGGTGAGCCCAGCTCCCTGATTTATTCCCTTGTTTAAAGGTGTGTGGTGATATCTGAAGAGGATTTTCCAAAATAACTTAAAGGGCTGGTGCCTGCTACGCATATTTAGCCATCTTTTGGACCCATATTTGCCCATAGTCCTGACCCATTTTTACACATATTTCCCCATATTCTTGACCCATATTTTGAACCCATTTTTACCCATACTCTTAATCCATATTTACCCATTTTTATCTATATTCCTGACCCATATTTACCCATTTTTATCCATATTCCTGACCCATATTTACCCATTTTTACCCATATTTGGACCTATATTTGTCATATTCCTGATCCATATTTGCCCATATTCCTGACCCATATTTACCCATATTTACCCCTATTCCTGACCCATTTTTATCCCTATTTCTGACCCATATTTACCCATTTTCACCACATTCCTGCCCTTCCCATGGCAGGACTCTCAGGGTCCACATCTCTCCCTTTAGTTCTTTAAAAAGCTCTGAAACTTTTTCATACCAAGAATGGAAACGTTGCAGCTCCCTAAGTCAGGGATTTACTCTCGGTGCTGTGGGGGGGACTAGCGTGGCCTTTTTTGTTCCTTTTTAACCTTTCTGCATCTTTATTTTTCCTCCTGTGTGGGAAATGGGGAGGAGGGAGGAGGGGGAACCTCCCAGCTGAGCTCTCAGTGGGAGTCCCTGGCAGACTGAAAATACAAATAATAAGTTCTGACTCTAAGCCCCAACTGCAGACAGCAGCACTGGCTGGGGTTTTGGGGTTGGTTTCTGATTTTAGATCATTATTTGCTGGGCAAGCTCTGGAAAATGCTGTAGGGGAAGCACATCTTGCTGTGGAGCCAAATGGGGTTTGAGAAGCCCCAGGGCTGTGGGTGCTGGGGGGGATTGGGGCTGTTTCAGGGGGAATGTCACACCTGGAGTGGAATAATGGCATCATTTAACCAGGCTGGGACAGTTTGGGATGCTGCTGGAATCCCCAGGGAGCCCCAGGAATTGCTGCTGGGATGGTCCCCAGGAGCTGCTCCCAGCCTGGATGTGCTGCTGTGTCCCACGAGGCCCTGACCCCTCTCCCTGCAGCTGGGAGAGGAGGATCCCACAGGAGGATCCCATGGGATTCCAGCCTTTCCAGCAGATCTCCCAGTCCTGGAGCAGCTCAGATTTCAGCGCTGCACAATCTGTCCCTCCCTGTGTTCTCTGTGGGACCTGGGGAAGGAGCTGGGACTATAAAATCTGGTGGAGGAGATGCCTGTGGATGACTGGATCATCTCCTGCCACAGAAGAATCCCACAAGAGGATCCCATGGGATTCCAGCCCTTCCAGTGGATTTTCCAGTCCTGGAGCAGCCCAGATTTCAGTGCTGCACAATCTGTCCCTCCCTGGCTTCTCTGTGTCACCCTGGCTGCTCCTGTGGGACCTTGAAGGAGCTGGGACAATAAAATCCAGGGGAGGAGATGTCCATGGATGGCTGGATCTTCTCCTGCCACAGGAGGATCCTGTGGGATTCCAGCCCTTCCTGCATTTTCCAGCCCTGGTGCAGCCCAGATTTCTGTGCTGCACAATTTTTTCTCTCTGTGGGACTTTGGGAAGGAGCTGGGACAATAAAATCCAGGGGAGGAGATGCCCATGGATGCTGGATCATCTCCTGCCTTCCTGGGGAAAGGCTCCAGGGCTGCTGCTGCCTCAGGGATGGGATTTGGGGATTTGGGGGCTGCAGGGACCAGCAGTGAGCAAATCCTGATGTAAGCAGGGATGCTCTGGGATCAGCGAGCCCAGAGTTGAGCGCTGAGTAAAGGAGGGATGAGAAAAGCTTGTGGTGATGTCAGGGGTGAGCTCAGGAGCCCTGGAACAGCACCTCGGATCCAAACAAAACTTCTCTGCTGCTTTTGTAGCTGCCTTGAGAGCTAAAGCAGATTTTATAATCCCATGGGTGCTCCTGCATGGATTTGTTCCTGGTGGATGGATTGGAAAATCCAGAATTTACTGAATGACTAAGTTGGAAAATACCCCCAAGACCATCGAGTCCAACCCAAACAAAAGGTCCAGGAGGTTTCAAATAACCAAAATTGGATTTTAGATGGAATTTTATCTGCAGAAGAGCAGGTTCTTGGGAAAGGCTCAACGGCACCATCCCCATCCCAATCCCTGTAACTCCCATCCATCCTCCCAAAACATTCCAGCATTTCCAGTCCTCCCCAGCCAATTCCCCTTTGTGTTTTAATCCATGAAAAATAAATTTATCCTCATCTCTCTCATCCTTTACCTGCCTCTGCCTTGCTGTTCAGAGTCCCTGCATTTGCAGGGATATTCATTTCACCCCAGGTTTGGTAGCTTGGGCTCATATTCTGATTTTTGTTTTTTTTCCTGCACTTCTGGCATCAGAGGGAATTTCATGGGAGAGTGCAAATTGCTGAGAGAAACAGCTTGTTTTGTTTTGTTTTCTTTTGTTTTGTTTTGTTTTCAAGGGCTGCTCCAAAGCAGTTTGGTCAGATTTTTCCTGAAAAAAAAAAAAAAAAGAAAAAAAAAATCCTCCTTGCTGCAGGGAATTTGGGGCAAAGAAGGAATTCTCCTGTGCAGCAGGAATGTCCCCAAAACCACATGGTGATATTTGATTGATTATAACTTGGATTAATTAATTGGAGAGAAATTCTGTGCAGGGAGTAACAAAAATCTGGTAGCTGGAAGGGGAAAGAAGGGAAATATTTATGGGTTAGAGGAGAGGCATGGGGGGGTCAGGAGAGCAAGAACTGCAGATTTAAACAAATAAATCAGGTAATTATAAAGATATTGCTGCTGTAGACGAATAAATTGGCATTTTTGGGGTGTTGAACCTGTTCTGGTTGATGGTGAGAGCAAACGGTTCTTCTCAGCTGGGGCAAAAATGAAATTATTTCACTGGTAATTAAGCTGGATCCATCACTGGTGGGATTTAATTGTGGGGTTATTGTGGGGTTATTGTAGGGATTGTGTGGGATTTCTCTGGGGTTATTGTGGGGTTTGAGTGGGGTTTGAGTGGGGTTTGAGTGGCACCAGAGCAGCAAATGCCACTTGTGTGAGGTTTATGTGGGATCAGAACACGAAATGCCAGTTCTGTGGGGTTTGTGTGGGCCCAGAGTAGGAAATGTCACTTGTGGGGGATTTGTGTGGGGTTTCTGTGGGGTTTACGTGGCACCAGAGCAGCAAATGCCATTTGTATGGGATTTATGTGGGACCAGAACAGGAAATGCCATTTGTGTGGGGTTTGTGTGACCCCAGAGCTGCAAATTTCATTTGTGTGGGGCTAATATGGGACCAGAGTAGGAAATGCCACTTGTGTGGGGTTTCTGTGACCCCAGAGCTGCCAGTGCCAGTTCTGTGGGGTGCAGTGCCATGGGGGGCTGCAGGAACAGCTCCTTTCCCTCCTTTTGTAGCTCCATGCTCCAATTTCAACATCCCACGGGTGGAGGAGATCAATAAAAGGTCTTTAGGATGACAGGAATAACCCCAGAACTCAAAGGAATCCTGGAAAACTCACCTGGGGAGCCCCCAGGAAGTACCTGAATTCCCAAAATACCTAATCTAGCTGGAATTCAGCCCTTCCAGGGATCAGGAATGCAGCATATTGGGATAAAACTGCACAAAACCTCCTGGAATGGGAGGCCTGACCCTTGCAGGGCTGATACTCCTTTTGCCACAGGAATTAATTTTGGGCTGCAGGAATTTTGGGAGCCTGGGCCTGCCTGGGCCCATCAGCTCCTGGCCTGAGCACTTCTCAGCGCTGCTCCTGGTGGGATTCTATCCCTTGGGAAGATTTTCCAGATTTTAGGGTAATATCTAGATCAGGAGGAACACAAGGAAGCTGCAATTAGCCCCGTATCCATCGTCATCCCGGCTTTATTTTGGGATTTGGGTGCATTTTAAGGCCCGAACCCTTCATTGAGCAGCCTGTTCTGAACAAAACTGAGAATTCCAAGGGTGATTTCCCAGCTCCCTTCCCATACCAGGTTCCTGTTGCTCCTGTTGCTGTTTCTGTCCGTGTTTATCCATTTTTTCCCCCAATCCGTTTGGATTTTGCCACTGGAAAAGCTGCTCAGGGAGTTGAGCTGCCTGCAGGAGCCCACTTCCAGCTCAAAAGTGTATTTTAGCATAAAAACCCATCAAAATCTTCATTATGCACCAACTTTCCTGGCTGAAAAACCCTAAGATGAACTCGGCAGTGGGGAGCAAAGGTGGAGGGTGGGGAGAGAGGATGTGAATATCCCAGAAAGTTGCGAAGTGAAGCATTCCAGAGTGGGAATAAGAGCTGGAGGTTGAATGTGCAATCACAACCTCCTTTTGTCTGCGGGCTGTTGATCGGGGAAGCTGCAATCTCGTGGCAATAAATAGATATTTAAGATAAGCTCCGGCGTGTAATTAAAGACTTCTGCCACACGGCCAGATGCGCTGCCTTTATCTTTGTGTAAATGAGAGCAGAGCGGGGCTCTGCTGTGCTGAGAGCCCAAAAAAAAAGGGGGAAAAAAGGTTCTTTGTCCCAGTTTGCATCCGTTTGCTGCAGGGTGGGAGAGAGGGAGGGATGGGACCGTCCCCAACCCAGGGAAACTGGGAATTTCAGTGCTCCGAGGGCTAAAGGGAAGTAAAAGGTGTTACCTTCATCCAGGGGTGTTTCCCTGATTTCCCAGTGTTTTGGGATGGAAATTCAGGGAGGGAGGGATGGGACCGTCCCTTCCCAGGGAAATTGGGAACTGAGGTGCTACAAGGGCTAAAGGGAATTAAATGGGTTGGTAAAAGCTGAACCCTCAGTTTCCCTGATTTCTCAGTGCTTTGGGATGGGAATTCAAGAAGGGAGGGATGGAAGTTCAAGGAGAGAGGGATGGGACCGTCCCTTCCCAGGGAAACTGGGAATTGTGGTGCTAAAAGGGCTAAAGGGAATTAAATGGGTTGGTAAAAGGTGAAAAGGTGAACCCTCAGCCGGGAGCCCTGAGTTTCCCTGATTTTGAAGTGTTTTGGGAAGAAAACTCAGGGAGAAAGGGATGGAAATTCACGGAGGGAGGGATGGGACCATTCCCTGCCCAGGAAAATCAGGAATTGTGGTGCCTTAAGGGCTAAAGGGAGTGAAATGTCTTGGTAAAAGGAGAACGCTGAGCCAGGAGCCCTCAGTTCCCCTGACTTTGCAGTGTTTTGGGATGGAAATTAAGGAAAGAAGGGATGGGACCATTCCCTGCCCAGGAAAGCTGGAAATTGTGGTGTTTTAAAGGCTAAAGGGAATGAAACGTGGCGTTGCTACTGCTGATAAAGGTGCACCCCCAGCCAGGGGGCTTCCCTGATTTCCCAGGGTTTCAGGATGGAATTCAGGCTCCCCAGGCAGTGACTCTGCCCCTACTTTGGGGCTCCAGGCCCAGCTTTGTCCTCATCCCACAGGAGGGGTGGGATCCAAGCTTCGGGCTGCACCCAAGCTCTGCAGCAGGTTTAGCTCCAGCAGCTCCCTGGGAGGGAATTTTGGGATCACTGAGGTTGGAGGAATTCCATCCTGGAAGGGCCTTCCCAGCCCTTTTCTGTTCCAGGACCCCCTGGAATGGGGAAGTTTTGTTCCAAGTAGTGCCTGTGTCGTTAGTGGGGTCTGCTTTGAGCTTTTCCAGCACCACCTTGGATTCCACATCCCCACCTGGGGCTGGAATCCTTAAAAAATGGTTGAGAAGTGATGCTGTGTTTTGGGGGTAAAAAACTAGGAAGGAGGAGAGGAAGGCAGAATTTCTTTTGAGAATTGTACCCCAGGGGAATTCCTGAGGGAATCTGGGATGGGATTTATTTGGAATTTCTTGGGTTTATGTATTGGAATTTTGCCTTTTTTTTTCTTAACAAAGTGGAATTGCTGCATTAAGTTTTTGAGTAATTTTTCATGTGATTACTTTCTTTTTTCAATGAGCTCTTGGTGTTTTGCTTCTGTTCTGCCACTCCTCTCCCACTTAGGCCAGCCCAAATCCTCTCTAAACTCAGTATCTGCACTTTGATCCTGACTAAGTCTGACTTTAAGTCAAATATTTGATTCCTGGATGTTTTTCCCCATTCCAAACCCCACGAAATGGCAGAGCCAAGCTCCCACCCAGCAACCCCACTCTGCTTTTTGGGAAATGGGTTTTTCCCAGGCTAAACCCTTTAAAAACCCTTAAAGCTGCATAAGCAGCTTAAACGCAGCTAAAGCCTGAGATCATTTTAAACAGCTTGTGCCAATAGAAAGACTTAGATTATCTTAAATACCTTAAACAGATCTGCAGCTTTAGGGGAGAATTTGGCCAGATTTGGTTGATTATTTGATTTGGGTGATTTTGGTGTCACCACTGGGTGACTCTGCCCAGCCACTCCTGGCTGGGAGACAGAAAATCAGGGAATTTTTGGATTTCTTTTTACATTTTGGATGTTTGTTTGACAGTTTGTCTGTAAACATGGCAGGAAAATCTGAATTTGTGACCTTAACCCTGCCCTCGAGCTCAGCTCAGGATCATCTGTCATTCCTGGACCTTTGGGTTTTTTGGGATAAATCCACAGCTGATTTGCAGGAAAAGTTGGATTTTGTTCCACCAGGTGAGGATTTTCAGCACCTGGGCTGCCCTGTGCAGTCTGGATTCTCCCAAATCACTTTAGAGCTTTGAAAATCCCACCTTCAATGTGGTGCCTTAATTAAAACTCGTTAAAAATGGGAATAAATGGGGGAACGACCCCAGACTTTGAGGGGATTTCTGCCCACTTGTCACTCCACATCCTCCCCTGTCCTTGGGGATCTGATCCTCCCATTTTTTGGAGATGGAAAATCAGGATTAATGTGGCCTCAGAGATTTGAAGAGTTTGGTTTATTCCTGAATTAAATCAGATGGAGTTCCACTCACCTGCAGAGCCGAGATGTTCCCACAGAGGCAATTTCTGGGAGCTGATGGAGCAGCAGCCCCTGGAATATTTTCTCCAGGAGATAAAATCCCCCAAAGCAGAAAGGAAAAACCATCAGGGAAAATTTCCACTTGGAATTCCTCAGCTGGAAAAAGGAGCTCAGGCACTTCCCTGCTGCTGGAATGTGGGATGGGATTTATCCCCTGGGAATTCTCGCTCTGCCTCACCCAGACTGCAGCTGCTGGGACACAGCAGGACACAGCCTGGGCTGGGATTTTC
The DNA here is from genome assembly GCA_003676055.1 of Chloebia gouldiae. NCBI lineage: Eukaryota > Metazoa > Chordata > Aves > Passeriformes > Passeridae > Chloebia > Chloebia gouldiae. The sequence goes on along the minus strand of QUSF01000970.1, from coordinate 3,804 downwards.
CTCCAGTCCCACTCCTGGTTTTGGTGCTCTGGGATTTGTGTTTATTGGGAGCACCCTGGAAAAGGGAGTTGATGCTGGAGCAGGAGGGGTTTGAGATGGTGCTTCAAACGCAGAATTAAGGTGAAGGTCTCTGCTCTGTTCCTGCATTGGGACTGACCCATGTGAATGGGAGGTTAAAATCATGGAAATACAAAAAGGTTTGGGATTAAAGAGACTTTAAAGCTCATCCCATTCTATCCCTACCTTGGCACCTCTCCCACTGTCCCAGGTGCTCCCAGCCCCGGTGTCCAGCCTGGCCTTGGGCACTGCCAGGGATCCAGGGGCAGCCACAGCTGCTCTGGGAATTCCAGCCCAGCCCCTCCCCACCCTGCCAGGGAACAATTCCCAATTCCCAATCTCCCATCCAGCCCTGCCCTCTGGCAGTGGGAGCCATTCCCTGGCTCCTGTCCCTCCAGGCCTTGTCCCCAGTCCCTCTGCAGCTCTCCTGGAGCCCCTTCAGGCCCTGCAGGGGCTCTGAGCTCTGCCTGGAGCTTCTCCTCTCCAGGGAGCACCCCCAGCTCTCCCAGCCTGGCTCCAGAGGGGCTCCAGCCCTGCAGCAGCTCCGTGGATTCCTCTGGGCTCTCTCCAGGTGCTGCTGTTGGAATTCTGAGCTCTGTGGGTGGGGAATCACCTGAGCAGGGCAGAGGGACAGAATCCCCCTTCCCTGCTGCCCAGGGTGCTGGGGATGGATGGACACCCATGGATGGCTGGGGAAATGTGCAGTTCTTGTGGGAAGGGCTGACCTGGAGCAGAGCTGGGATCTCCATCCATTGGCAGCAGCTCCTTCCCATCTCTCCTGTGTACCCGTGGAACAGACACAGATCTCTGATGTCCCAAGGAATCAGAACTTTAGGATTTTAAACGTTTGAACTTGCAAGGGGGGTTGGAAAATGGAGGGGAAATTTCCAGTTTCATTTTCTGATTCCCAGGCTGGATCACTCACTCGGGTTATTCACAGTGCAGCCCTTAATGAGTTCTGGGCTCCTGCATCTTAATCCCCTGATAAATGAATTTCTTATTCATAGCACCAGAGGTGAGCGCTCCTTTGGAGGGAATTGCTTTCCTTCCGCCTGCCAAGCTCTGAATTCTCTCAGATCAGGCTGCTCTTCATCACCTTCCCGGATGTTTTCCTGCTCCCAGCGCTGGCATCCTGCAGTTTGCACCTCCCTGGGGCCGGACTGCAGAGCTGAGCATTGTGATGTCAGTGAGCCCCTTCCAGCTGGGACTACCCCGGGGTCTGCTCCGTGTGAGGAGCTGCCCGTGGTGCGTGGGGTGCTCCAGCCCCATGCAGGTGCTGCAGGGTGTGGGGAAGGAGCTCTGCAGCTCCCTAAAATCGATCAGGGTTTAGGGTGGGCTGGGAGGGGTTGGAAAACTCAGGGGGCTCTGGCAGCCAAGGGTTTGTTGTGGATTTGGGAGGGGATTAACGAGGGATTGATCTCAGCTCGGAGTAAAACTCCAGAGCCTCCCTCCCCTGGGAGCTCAGCAGCTCCAGGGCTCCTTCAGACTCCCTGGAAAGCTGGGAAGGGTCTTTGGGATGTGGGGCTGACCCCACACAGGGACACCCTCAGAGCAGGGAATTGGGAAGGCAGAACATTCCCAGGATCTCTGATGCCTTGGGAAGGCTGACCTAGGACAGAGACTAAAGAAGAAAGCAGGGATTTATTAAAGGATCTCCTCCATGGATCCACCTTGGGCAGCACCAGAGCCCAGCCAGGGCTGCACCCAAATGACCCAAAATGGCCCCAAAATGCACGAGCGCTCCCGGGGGCTCTCCCTGGGATCAGCTCTGCTCCATTGGCACCTTGGAGTTCATTGTCCCATTCCAGCTCCAGCCCAGGCAGTCCCACCCTGCTGGTTTTTCTCTCTCCAGCCCACGGGCTTTGTGCTGCTGGGCTGAGATTTGGATCATTTGTCCTTGGTGCCCAGCTGGAGCAGGAATTGTTTTGTCTCCCTGCTCTGTGCAGAGAGCTCAGCATCCCATAATGCGAGGCCCAGACCCACAGACTAAAGCAGAATGTGAAAAATATAAAATTTAAACCTGAGGCATCCACCCCAAACTCCTTTTCCTCCATGCCCAAACCTGTGGAGACACCAGGAGACACCTGGGCAGTCCCAGGGAGCTGCTGGAGGAGCTGGGAACGCCAATCCCAGGAGGATCCGTCCCTCCTCCCTCCTCCCTCCTCCTGCTCTGCTCCAAAGTTTTCATGGAAAAACGCTGACGCTGCAGCAGAGCTCCCAGGAAAGTTCCTCTCATAAAATAAAACCAAGGAGCCATAATGTGTAAAAGAGGAAAACAAATAACAACAAAATGAAACCAGGAAAGGGTCACATGGAAACACAAGCGGGATTGTGAGGAAGGATGGAAAAGGGGAACAGCAATCAAACCCCATGGGTTTGCTCAGAACATTTCCTAGAGAACAGTAAAAGTAAAAAATAGTCAGATTCCCTGAAAACCTCAAATTCTGAGTAAAAGGTTTTTCGTCCATACTCATATATATGATTTTAATGTGGATTTTTATTTAAAACGCTCCTTTAAAAACTTTTAAACTGTGGATTTTTGTTTTAAATGTTCCTTTTAAAACTTTTATTTTCTGGGCGTCTTTCTCATAAACTCCCACTGCTTTTCCATCCCTGCTGGGACATCCTCCCATGTCCTGAAACACCAAATATTGCTGCTTATTCCTGAAAATTCTGCAGGATTCCTGGTACCCCACTGAGCTCCTGGCCTTTCATTCTGGGACAGCATTTGCTAGTGGAGAATAGCACTCAAAAAATTAAAAGTGAAAAAAAAGTCTTTTCTCTAAATTATTTAACATCTCCAAGTGTTTTTTTTTGCATCATATCCCATTTTTTTTCTCATTTTTCTCATGAGGTAATGGCCTACCAGAGCAGAATTATGTGTATATATATTTATTTATACCAAGAATAAAAATGACATTTTTTTATCCACGAAGTAGAAGTCAGGGAGAAAGGAAAGCACAAAAATTTAGAATTTCTTGCTGGAACATCAAAAAAGTTCTGTGTTTTTAGAAATATTGGTTATTAAGAGGGTGCAACAGGGAGTTACCCATGAGGTGGTGAAGAAGTGGTTGTGGCTGAAAGGTGTGCTCAGACTAGGTGGGGACTTATTTTTATTTTTTATTTTAGTTTATTTTTATATATTTATATTTATATATAGTTATAGTTATAGCATTTATTAGTTGTATTTATGATTTTAATATTTATTTTTAAAATGTAATTTCTTGCTCCACCCTCCAAATTGCACCGAGCTGCTCTCCTGTTCAAGGCCTCCCCAAAACTCTTCCCTGAAGGGTTTTTTTTAATTTTCCTCTTGAAAAAAAATAATATTTTGATTTTTTGGTGCCCCGAGCTGCGATTTGCAAGAAAAAAGCGGCTGCTGAGCCTTTGGGGTTTGTGTGGCTGGGACTGCGCCTGCCCCGCCGGGGCCGCCGGCAAATCCCCCAAAAACCCCGGGGGCTCCGCTCTCCTGCACGAATGTGGCTGCAAAAACCGACCCGCGGGATAAAAACACAGGATAAAAATATGGGATAAAAATACAGAATAAAAACATGGGATAAAAATAGGGGATAAAAATATGGGACAAAAGCAGAGGTGCCCAGCGATGCTGAGGAGGGGCTGTGCCGGGGGGTTCACACCGAGCTGTTTGGGGGTTTGGTTTTCCTCCCCTCCCTGGATGGAGGCCCCGCTCTGTCCCAGGTGTGTCCCAGGTGTGGCTCTGTCCCAGGTGTGGCTGTCCCAGGTGTG
>QUSF01000968.1:0-17637 GCA_003676055.1 Chloebia gouldiae | reverse complement strand
CCGCCCGGGGCCGCCCACAAAACATCCAACAACAGATCCGCCAACCAACCCTGCCACCCTGTGCTGCTGCGCCTTCCCAGGGACCCAGCCCCGCGGCAATGCCCCGCACCGGGACAAAAAGCTGCCCCATCCCAGCCCCTCGGCACCCCCGCCTGCGGCTCGTCCCTGGCACAGGGATCCCGCAGCTGCCCCGCTGCCGCAGCTGCGGCTCTGGAGCAGGAGGCTCTGCGGGACCCCCGGGCTGTGCCCGCTCCCAGCCCCTGCCCGCCCCGCAGCCGCAGCCCGGGCTCTCGCTGCTCCCACTCCGGCACAGCCCCCGCTCTCCATTCCTTGGTCCCTGGGCTCTTCTCTGGGGCTCCGGGAACACCCGGCAATGGAAAAGAAACGGTGTTGGTGCTCCCCAGCCAGGCCACACCTGAAACTTTGTTCTTTTTGCCTCGCTGCACAGACCCCCAGAGCGTTTTTTGCACCCAGTCCCAGCCCCCAGCGCTTGCTGAAGGCGCTCCCTGCAAATGTCCTGGAGCTGCCCGGGCCCTGTCCGTGCTGTCACCTGCTGGGGCTGGTCACAAACAGAGCTCCTGGGCTTGGCATCTCCAGCTGCTCTGCAGCCAAAGCTGAGGGACCTGGAGCTACCTGAATGCAAAAACTGGAAGATGAGCCTCTCGCCAGGGGAAATCTCCCCTCGTGTGCCAGCCCGGGGCAATGCTGCCATTCCCCACTGCTGCAGCTGCTGCTGCTGCTGGGGCACTCGGGGCTCTGGCTGAGCAGCAAAGGTGACCCTGAGCCAGGAGCTTTCCTTGGCTGCAGCAAAGCCTCGGCACACAAAGCCCTTCCCAGCGCTGTGCCCTGTTCCAGGAGGGATTGTGCTAGCAGAGCTGACCCCAAGTTTCTTCTCCCAGGCAGCTTTAGGACACGCAACATGGAGCAGCCAGAACCCACTCTCAGCTGTGCACAGTCCTCCAGAAGAATCCTGTGTGTGAAGCAGCCTGTGAACAGGGTTTAGTGTCAGGGGAGGGGAACTCAGAGCCCTTTTCTTCCATGTGGCCTGAGGCTCTGCATTTCCAATGACCCTGCAGCTGTCAAAGGGGCCTTTTTGGCTCAGCTAAGAACAGTTCTGATGAAAGCCTGTCCTAAACCTGCTTTTCCTGCAAATGTGCCCAATGAATCCTCATTTCTTGCAGCCCCAGGTGTTGTGTATGTGCAGGTGTGACAACTGAAGGATGTAAGAGCTCTGCCAGAGTGGGGAGAGCTCTCATTTTTTTGTTTGGTTTTTTTCCTCTTTTTTTTTTTTTTTTTTTAATTAAGTCTCCGTATCAGGGCAGACGTCTGTAACTGTGTCTGACACTTGCCTGTGGCACTGTGCAGGTGGCCAGGGGGACCTTCCCTGAGATGTCTGCAGCGGAATCCACACCAGCTCAGACTGGGGTGGTCAGTTCCATTGGTTGGACATGGTTCTGGACGCTTCCCTTGGAGCCTCTGCAGGGAGGAAATGCTGGGGCTGTCACCGCTGGGTGTCACAGACGGGAAAACGCTGGGGCTGTCACTCTGGGCTGTCACAGACAGGAGAACTCTGGGGCTGTCACTCTGGAGTGTGACAGACAGGGGAACACTGGGACTGTCACTGCTGGGGTGTCACAGACAGGGGAACGCTGGGGCTGTCACTCTGGGGTGTGACAGACAGGGGAACACTGTGGCTGTCACTGCTGGGGTGTCACAGACAGGAGAACGCTGGGGCTGCCACGCTCCTGCCCTGTCCCCAGCAGCTCTGCCAGCGCCTCGAGGGGACATAAAGGCTCAGACAAAGGGTGAGAATTGCACAAGGGGCTGAGCTGAGAGGGACCTGTTGGCATCATCGAGTCACAGAATCACAGAATTACTGGGTTGGAAGTGACCCTCAAGATCATCGAGTCCAACTCAGCCCCAATACCTCAATGAGATCATAGCACCGACTGTCACATCCAGTCTTTTTTTAAACACATCCAGAGATGGTGACTCTACCACCACCCCAAGCAAACCAATCCAATTCTTTATCACCCTTTCCATAAAAAACTTTTTCCTAATATCCAACCTGTACTTCCCTTAACACAGCTTAAGACTGTGTCCTCTGGTTCTGTCAGCTGCTGCCCGGAGAAAGAGACCAACCCCCACCTGACTACAACCACTTTTCACGAAGTGTAGACAGTGATATGGTCACCTATGACTCTCCTCTTCCCTAGCTCCCTCAGTCATTTCTTATGAGATTTGTGTTCCAAGCCCCTCACCAGCCTTGTTGTCCTTCTCTGGGCACCCTCAAGCCCCTTCATGTCTTTCCTAAATTGGGGAGCCCAGAACTGGACACAGCACTCAAGGAACGGTGCCAGTATAGGGGAGGAATGCCAAGTACACCAGTGCCAAGCATAGGGCAAGAATGACCTCCCTTCTCCTGCTGGCCACACCATTCCTGATCCAGGCCAGGAGCCATTGGCCTTCTTGGCCACCAGGGCACACTGCTGGCTCATGTTCAGCCGGCTGTCGACCAGTGCCCCCAGGTCCCTTTCTGCCTGGGCACTGTCCAGCCACACCATCCCCAGCTGACAGCAGTGCAGGGCTTATTGTGGCCAAAGTGCAGGAGTGGGCACTTGGATTGATTAAACTTCATCTTATTGGACTCTGCCCATTGATCCAACCATTCCAGGTCTCCCTGCAGAGCCCTCCTACCTTCCAACAGATGGACACACACTCACAGCTTAGTGTCATCTGCAGATTTACTAATGAAAGGCTCAATCCCCTCATCCATGTGGTCAATAAAAATACTGAACAGAGCTGGCCCAGCACAGAGCCCTGAGGGACACCACTGGTGGCTGTCCCCAGCTGGATGCAGCACCGCTCACCACCACTCTCTGGGCCGGCCGTGCAGCCAGTTCTGAGCCCAGCACAGAGTGCTCCTGTCCCAGCCGTGGGCTGCAGCTTTTCCAGGAGTGTGCTGTGGGAGACAGTGCCAAAGGCCTTGCTGGAGTCCAAACAAACACATCCACAGCCTGTCCCGCACCCACTTGGAGGTCACCTGGTCCTGAAAGGAGACCAGGTTGGTCAGACACGACCTAGCCCTCCTAAACCCCTGCTGGCTGGGTCTGACAACCTGGCCATCCTGTAAGTGCTGTGTGATGACACTCAGTGTAAACTGTTCCATGACCTTACCGGGTACTGAGGTCAGGCTGACTGGCCTGTAATTACCAGGATCCTCCTTCCCACCCTTGCTGTGAATGGGCATCACATTGAGCAGCTTCAGTCATCTGGAACCTCCCCAGTGAGCCAGGACTGCTGGTAAATGATGGAGAGTGGCTTGGCAAGCTCATCTGCCAGCTCCCTCATCACAGTGGGGTGGATCCCAACTGGTGCCATGGATTTATGAACATCCAAGCATTTCAGCAGTTCTCTGACTGCCTCCTCCTTCATAACAGTGGCCCACTCTGCTCCCTGACACCATCTACCAGCCCAGGAGGACAGTTGTCCTGGAGGCAAATTTTCTTCCCACTAAAAACTGAGGCAATGATGGCATTAAGCACCTCTGCCTTCTCTTAATTTGCAGTTATTAAATTCCCTTCCACATCTAATAAAGAACAACATTTGCACTTACGCTTCCTTTTACGTTTGATATATTTTAAAAACATTTTTTATTATCCTTTACTGAAGTTGCCATTTTAAGTTCAAGCTGAGCTTTAGCCTCCCTAATTTCTTTCCTACATGCCCTAGCAAACCCCTTAAACACTTCCTGAGAGACCTGACCCTCCTTCCAAAGATGATTCATCCTCCTTTTATTCCTAAATTCCTTCAAAACCTCATTGCCCATCCAGGCTGGGCGTTTGCCTCGCCGACTCGCCTTTCAGCACACAGGGACAGTCTGTTCCTGTGCCTTCAAGATCTCTGTTTTGAAGCACGCCCACCTTTCCTGAACTCCTTTGTTTTTAAGGGCAGCTTCCCAAGGAACTCTGTGAATAAGTATCGTAAGTAGGCCAAAGTCTGCCCTCCAAAGTCCAATGTAAAAGTCTTATTAGTGTTCCTCCTGATTTCACCAAATAGTGAGAACTCTATAATTTGATGATCACTGTGCCCCAAGCAGCCTCCAATCAGCACATCTCCCACCCATCTCTATTTGCAAACAACAGATCCAACACAGTCCCTCCCCTGCTGGGCTCAGCCACCAGCTGCAACAAGAATTTGTCCTTCACACACTCTAAAAATTTCCCGGACTGCCTTTTTTCAGCTGTACTGAGTTCTCAGCAGATGTCTGGTAGGTTGGAGTTGCCTACAAGAACAAGGGTGGATGACCCAGAAACATTCTCTAGCTGCTCACAGAATGAGTTGTCCACCTCTTCTTCCTGGCTGGGTGGACGGTAACAGACTCCCAGTAGGATGTCAGCCTTGTTCGCCTTCCCCCTAAGTCTCACCTATAGACATTCAACTCTATCATAATTAGTTTCAACACCCACAGAATCAAAACCCTCCCTAATATAAAGTGCCACCTCTCCACCTCTTCTCCCTTTCCTGTCTCTCCTGCAGAGCTTGCAGCCATCCAGTGCAGCACTCCGACCATGTGAGTCATCCCACCCTGTTTCTGTGATGGCAATTACATCATGGCTCTGCTGCTGCACCATGGCCTCCAGCTCTTCTTGTTTGTTACTCACGCTGTGTGCATTGGTGTACATCCACCTCAGCTGGGCTGCTGATTTCACCCCTAACTCAGGCTTACCACCCTTGGGCCTGCTTCCAGACAGCCCAGCTACATCTCCCTTCCCCTTCAGACCTAGTTTAAAGCCCTATCAACAAGTTCTGCCAGTTCATGAGCTAAAATTCTTCTGTCCTTTACAGAATGATGGAGCCCATCTGGTCAAAGGAGGCCAGGTGCTGTAAAAGTCGCTCCATGATTAAAGAATCTGAAATTCTGCTGGTAGCACCAACCCTTGAGCCACTCGTTGATAATGTGAGCTCTCCTATTGCTTTCACCATTTTTCTCAGATTCCAAAGGGACTGAAGAAAAGATTGCCTGTGCCCCTCTCCTATTAACCACCTGACCCAATGTCCTACAGTCCCTTTTAATTGCCCTGACACTCCTCTTTTCAGTCTCATCACTGCCAGCCTGGGGCATCAGCAGTGGGTAATAATCAGAGGGCTGAATCAGCCCAGGCAGTCTCTCAGTTATATCCCGTACCCGGGCCCCAGGGAGGCAGCAGACCTCTCTGTGGGGTGGCTCTGGTCGACATATGGGGCCCTCTGTTCCCCTTAGAAGGGAGTGACCCACCATGATTACCCTTCTTTCCTTTTTGGTGTTAGAGGTGGTGATCTGTCTCACAGAGGAATCATAATTGGGAGGCTCACTGGGCAGATAATATTCTTCTAAACCATCTGGCTGACTCTCCAGATCCAAGGGATCATACCTGATCTGAAGTGGCACCTGGCTTGGGCTGGGGTGTTGGGAGGAATTTTTATTATTACCTCCTGGAGTAGGTACCCACTCCCACTCCCCTTCATCGGACAGGTGTCCTTCTATAGCCTGAGAGTGGGAGGCATGGGAGACAGCGGGAACCAAGGAGAGCATTGCTGCCCTGCCCGACCTCATGGAACCAAGGATCCACTGTGACATTGCAGCGCCTTGGGTGACATTGTGACACTGCAGGGCCCCAGGATCCAAGGGACTTTGTGACACCAAGGGGTCCCATGGAACCAAAGGGACATTGGGACACTGGGAGGCCTCATGGAACCATGGACACTACTGGGACACTCTGGGGCCTCATGGAACCGTGGTGACACCAAGTTGTCTGGGAGTGTTGATCTGCTGGAGGGTAGGAGGGCTCTGCACAGGGCCCTGGACAGGCTGGATCCAGGGCCCAAATCCAACAAGGTGAGGTTTAACAAGTCCAAGTGCCGGGTCCTGCACTGTGGCCACTACAATCCCTGCAGTGCCAAAGGCGGGGGACAGAGGGGCTGGACAACAGCCAGGCAGAAAGGGACCTGCAGGGACTGATGGACAGCAGGCTGGACATGAGCCAGCCGTGTGCCCAGGTGGCCAAGAAGGCCAATGGCTCCTGGGGTGGATCAGGAATTGTGTGGCCAGCAGGAGCAGGGCAGTGATTCTTCCCCTGTGCTGGGCACTGGTTGGGCAGCACCTCGTGTGCTGTGTCCAGTTCTGGGCTCCCCAGTTTAGGAAGGGCATGGAGGTGCTTGAGCATGTCCAGAGAAGGTCAACAAGGCTGGTGAGGGGTCTGGAGCACAAGTCCTGTGAGGAGCGGCTGAAGGAGCTGGGGATATTGATCCTGGAGGAGAGGAGGCTCAGGGTAGACAAGGTGGTGTCAGGGCACAGGTTGGACTTGATGATCTCCAAGGTCTTTTCCAGCCTTGCTGATTCTGGGATTCTCTGAAACCACCCTTGGAGTAGTTGCGGGAGGAGTCCTGGGCCTCCTCTTCAGAAGCTGCAGCAGCCCAGGTCCCTCAGCCTCCCCTGACACCCCCAAAGCTCATCCTGTCAGTCCTGCAGAGGCTCTGCAGCTCCTCCTCACTGCCCAGAACAGGGAGCCCCACAGCCAGACACAGCAGCCCAGATGTGCCCCCTTGGCCTGGGGTGCCTCTGGCAAGGGAGCAGCACCAGGCCCTACAGGCGCCTGCAGAAAATTCCTGCAGCATTTGTGGGCTGATCCTGCTCCCCAAGGGACGTTCCCATGGTGCCAAGGCAGGAACTGCAATGGGGATTGGGAAAGAGAGGAAAGGGCAAACAGGGATGGGCTGTGTGCATGGAAGGGAATAGGGGTGGGAGAGAGGAAGAAATTTTTAGCAGGGAGAGTAAAGAAAGCAAAGGTGAAGCAAAGGAAATACTCAGGGCAGTTTGGGGGTGGCTGCCAGGCAGCCCTGGCTCTGAGCAGCAGCATATGCAGTGGGACAGGAAACTCCCAGCTGATGGGAACAAACTTTCTGGCTGACTGCAGAGGCCAGGACAAAGCTGAGTTGTTTCCCTGGCATCACCCAGCCCTTCCTGGCCCCAGGGGCTGATGGCATTTGTGCTCCTCAGGTTCATGTCCCCACAGCAGCAGCATGGGGGTGCTCCTGCCTGCTGTGTGTAGTGCAAACAGGGGCTGCTGACCCAGCCTGGGACTGCTCAGGGGGGTTTCTGTGCTGAGCGTTGGCCTGGCCGTGTTCTTGAGAGAGCCTGGGCAAGGAGCCTGGAGTCCCCAGGCCCTGGCCTGAGGCGTCAGCGCTGCCCCAGCAGTGCCCATGGCCTGTCCCTGCTGCAGCCCCGGCACTGCCACCCCCAGGACTGTGCCCGGCCCCGAGAGCACTCAGGCCCTGCAGCAACACCAGGTCCACCAGGGCAGCGGGGCAGGGCCACGGGAGCAGCACTGGCAGCACCAAGTGCTGCTGCTGCTGGGCACAGCTGCTGTGCCAGCACTGATCTGCCCCCAGTTCTGCACACAGACATTGCTGCTGCAGCTCCAGAGAAGGCAACAAAAGGGCATCTCTGCAGAAAACTTTGCTGGGATGTTGTTTAGTTCCTTTAAAGCCACCGAGAGCACAGCCCCTCATTGACAGTCTGTGGCCACAGGGAAAATGGAGAGAAACAAAATGAGAAATGGCACAAAAAATTTCATTTATTGTGGACAATATGAAAAAGTAAAAGAAAGAATAAGAACCTGTAAAATGAAACCAACAAGAAATAACAAAGACTGCTTTTACTACAAGTTATTTGTAGAAATTGGCCAGCAGTTTACTGTGTCCGAAACCATCCAGTCATCAATCTCCACACTGCAGCCTTGAGCTCCTGGTTCCTCAGGCTGTAGATGAGGGGGTTCAGGGCTGGAGGCACCACCGAGTACAGAACTGACAGGGCCAGATCCACAGATGGGGAGGAGAGGGAGGGGCGCTTCAGGTAGGCAAACATAATAGTGCTGACAAACAGGGAGAGCACGGCCAGGTGGGGGAGGCAGGTGGAAAAGGCTTTGTGCCGTCCCTGCTCATTGGGGATCCTCAGCACAGCCCTGAAGATCTGCACATAGGAGAAAACAATGAACACAAAACAACCAAGTCCAAAACACACACTAAGCACAATGAGCTGAAGTTCCCTGAGGTGGGATTTGGAGCAGGAGAGCTTGAGGATCTGTGGGATTTCACAGAAGAACTGACCCAGGGCATTGCCATGGCACAGGGGCAGGGAAAATGTATTTGCTGTGAGCATGAGAGCATTGAGAAATGCACTGGCCCAGGCAGCTGCTGCCATGTGGGCACAAGCTCTGCTGCCCAGGAGGGTCCCGTAGTGCAGGGGTTTGCAGATGGACACGTAGCGGTCATAGCACATGATGGTCAAGAGATAAAATTCTGCTCCCATGAAGAAGACAAGCAGAAAAACCTGTGCAGCACATCCTGTGTAGGAGATGGTGCTGGTGTCCCAGAGGGAATTGTGCAGGGCTTTGGGGACAGTGGTGCAGATGGAGCCCAGGTTGCTGAGGGCCAGGTTGAGCAGGAAGAAGAACATGGGCGTGTGCAGGTGGTGGCCGCAGGCTATGGCGCTGATGATGAGGCCGTTGCCCAGGAGGGCAGCCAGGGAGATGCCCAGGAAGAGGCAGAAGTGCAGGAGCTGCAGCTGCCGCGTGTCTGCCAGTGCCAGCAGGAGGAAGTGGCTGATGGAGCTGCTGTTGGACATTTGCTGTGGCTGCACATGGGCACCTCTTCATGGAGAAAGGACAGGGATAAGTTAGGAGAGGCTGCTTGGAGCCAAACCTGGGCCATTCCCTGCAGACTGCCCTGCTGGGACTCACCCACCCTTGTTCCTGCTCTGGAAAAACCATCACCCAGGTTCCTGCCTGAGCTCCAGTTGTGCTGGCTGAGTGTACCAGGAGCAGCCAGGGCTGTGTGTGGGGGCTCTCGAGGAGCCATCCCTGCCCCGCTGCCCTGGGTTTGTGGCCATGTGGCTGAGGGACAAGGCTGGATATTGAAGATTTTTCAGGGGAATAATGCAGAAAGGCTTGGTACCATCTCCACTCACACTTCTAAAACAAACAGATGGCAGTAGTTTGTTTTAGGAATTGTTTTCCTACCCACACATCATTTCTGGCTCTCTGAGGTCAGAAATCCCCAGCATTCCTGCTGCACTCAGAGTTTGACACTGAGAGATTTGAGAGGCAAAGGATTCCCTGTGGCTGAGGGAAGGTGAGGGGCTGGATGGGTTTGTTCCCCCAGCACTGCTCTGCTCAGCCCCCTCTCCTTCCCTGAGCATCTCCCTGGGCCTGGACATTCCCTCCTGAGAGGTGCCTTGTCCCTGCCAGCGCTCACAGAGCCCATCCCACCCTGTGTGCCCTCGGCCCGGCCCTACAGAAACCTGCCTGTGTGCAGGGCCCTGGCTGGGGCAGGCTCTGTGTGCAGCTGGGCAAGGGCAGCTCAGGAGAGCCCTGCTGGGCCCTGCACAGGTGATGCTGCTGCTGTCCAGGGCTGAGGAGTGGCTGAAGGCCCATTGGGAGGCTCCCAGCTGAGACACTGACCACCCAAAGTCACAGTTCTGGAGTCTCTGTAAATGTTCAAACATGACTTTGATGATCCTGTGTGTCCCTTTCAACTCAGAATGTTCTGTCATTCTGGGATTGCAATTCCTGTTCTGTTTCTCAAATCCCCCTGTTGTTTATAATAAGAAGAGAAAAAAAAAAAAAGCATCTTGCAACAGTGTTAGAACAGTAAAAACCAGATTTTTATTGGAAGCTTCCAGGTGTCACAGTAGGGGTGAGGTACACCCAGCCCCTGATTTCAACAATTCATTAAGGTTGATTAATTAGGATATTTAACAGGAACATCCCATAGGAGATTCAGTTGCTCCAGTTACACACCCCTGGCTCAACACATTGGAGTAGGTCCAAGGGATTTTTTGCCCTAGCTTTTTCATATGATTGCTCACATTCAAAAATCAAAATGTTATTCTTGTAGGTCTACTTCCTGATAATAAGACTATACAGTATTAAAGGAATGTATTTAGACAGTCAGCTTATTGTTCTAAAATCTAAGAGAAAGGTAAGGAAATGTACTAAAGTTAATTAAGGATTATAATTATGTAAACTATATAATGGTAGTTTAAAATAATTAACTAAGAGTTTAATAGAGTTAGGTAAGGATTATAGTTTTATAACTATATCATAGTAATTTACAGAACTGCTCATATATGACAAATATATGAAAAGCAAAAATCTTTTTGTCATCACCCCAAGCAGGAAATTGAAAACACTCTCCAGAAAGATCCTGTCCCTTACAGCAATCCCAGGCTTACCTTCTTTGGGAAGTGTCCTCCGGAGCTGTGCCCAGGCTGGCCTGGAGCTGGGAGCAGCCCTGCCCCAGCCAGCCCCTCTCAGCAGCAGCACCTGCCCTGCTCAGGGTGGCTCCTTCCCCCCACAGCTCCTGGCCAGCGCTGGGAGCAGCTCCCCGGGCCAGCTGAGAGCTGTCCCTGGCAGGCAGCAGAGTCCCTGCCCAGCACAGCGCCCTGGGCTGCAGGACCCTGCTCTGCAGGACAGCCCTGGGCACCCCTGGCTGCTCTGCACAAGAGATGAGCAGAGAATGGACTCACAGGGTCTGTGGGCATTGGGATGTTCCAGCTGTAGGAGATCACTGCAGGAGCTGCAGCTGCATTGTCCTGCAGCCAGAGGTTCCTGTGCCAAGGGCTGGCAGTGATTCTGCCCCAGGCACTTCTCAGCCCCTTCCCAGCCCTGACTGATTGAAGCTCTCTGTGCCTCTGTGCTGTGCCCGGGCTGGCTGCAGGCAGTGCCCCAGCCCTGCTGGGCTGGGAGAAGAGATGCTCACCAAGATAAATGTGCTTTTGAAGCTCTCCTTGGTTACCAGGATCACCTTCTGTGCCAGGAACCCGGCCCAGCTCAGCAGCACAGACACAGCACAAGGACTTTAATGAGCCTCTGGAGCTTTGTGCTCAGGCCCTGAACATCAGGCCCTGAGAGGGAGCTGCAGAAACCTCTGCAGAACTCCAAGTCAGAATCCAACTCCAAAGTTTCTTGGACTTTTAATGGGTCCCACTGAGGGACATGACTGAGAAAGTGTCCCCAGGTCCTAGGCAGGGCAGAGAACTGGAGGCACTGATGACAGGTGGGGACAAAGAGAAGGCAAGTCTTGGTGCCCTGGGGCACAGCAGGGTCTGTGCCATCAAGGGCTGTGAGGAGACACCTTGTCCTGAGGCCCTGGGGCCTCCTGGCACAGCCCCAGCCAGGCTGGGCACTGTCAGCCCCTGGTCCTGCCCTCAGCACCCCCCCTAGCCCAGATCCCAGTGGCCTCAAGGATCTGCTGGAAGGAGTCCCTGGGGAGCCTTTGTCAGGAATGGCCCTGGGGGCTCCTTCATGCTCCCAGGGACTGCAGGTTTGTCGATAGACTTGGACTTCTTCTTTTGCCTGGGAATCACTGAGAGCTTTGTGTAATCATGGCCCCAATTATCTGCTTTAAGGACTCCCTTGAGAGCTTTGTGCTGATGCTCAGTGGGGCTCATTAATACTTTGAGATACTCAACTTTCTTCAGGTACTTTGGATTTTTCTTTCCACACTGAGTGTCTGAGAGGTTTTTGTGACATCCTGGCCTCCAGTTTTCTCCTCCAAGGAGTCCATGAGGAGCCTGTGTTGGGGATGGACCTCAGGAGCACCCATGAATGCTTTGAGACACTTTGGGTATTTTTCATTTGTCTTTGACTCCTGGAAAGGTTTGTGCAATCTCCTCTCAGGCCCTGAGGTTCCAGGGCTCTGCTCCAAATGCACCACGGGCTCATAAGGATCAAGCAAATAATGGTAAACCTTGATTTCCCTCTGGTCTGGGCAGTTTGTCAGGAAGTTTCTGTAGTGATTTTGGTTCACCAATTTGATATTTCTCGGCCAATGCATTAATTAGTGTGGTGGGTTCAGTGTTGCCTAATTACCAGTGCACTCACTAGAATATATTTACTTATTTCCTGCTGTGAGGTAGGATCAGGACAAAGGCAAAATGGGCTCAAAACTTTAAAAGGGTATAAATCAAAGCTTATTAACAGTAACTCAAAGAAAGAGTAATAAGGATCAAAACAAAACTTTCAGAATACTTCCTCTCTCCCGACAACCTGACAATGTAAGGAGACAAAACTTAAAATTTTCAGTCAGTTTACCACTTCTAGAATAGTCTTTCTTCACTTCATGTAGGAAGAGAAGTTCCTCTTGTTAATGTTATGGAGACTTTTCCCCAAGAAAACAGTTATTTCATGGCTTTTATCTTCTAGCAGCTGCTCTGAAAAATCTGCAGTTGTGAAAGCTCTCCCATTTTTTCCCAGCTTTTCTCTCAATTGTGTTTATGGGCCATGTCACCTTCTGGGCTATTAGTTTAAAGATGAGCTGTTTAAGAACAAAGGTTCTCTTCATCTATTTTTGAAATCATCTTCATCTCTGGGAACAGGGGTCTTCTATCTCTCTCCCTGAGGGAACAGGGTCTCATCACTCTTCTCTATCTCTGTTCAAACTTCTTATGGGATCACAGCTACTGCAACATTTGCTTTCTTTAGCATGGAGGCCTTTGCTGAACAAGTCATCTCCCCATACTTTTCAATTCATTATAGGGAAAAGGAGAGTCTGGTGTATCAATGACATCCTTCTCCATAGCTTTACCAGAGGATTTCAGCCCCAAGATCAAGGCATCTCCTCATCCCTCCTATCTGGGACTCAACTTCCTCTTCAGTGACCTCGGTGCCTTCATGCTGCTCCTCTATGTGCCTGCCCTGTGTCCTTTTCTCTCACTGGAGGGAGTATGGCAGCACTGGCAGAGTCAATATCTGCCCGGGGCTGCAGATGGTTCTGTGAGCCTGGCCGGGCTGGGTCCTTGCGGCCGGAGCTGTTTTACCATGGAGGTTTCTGCAGCGGCTGCGCTGGGGCTG
This sequence comes from Chloebia gouldiae, assembly GCA_003676055.1. Classification (NCBI taxonomy): domain Eukaryota; kingdom Metazoa; phylum Chordata; class Aves; order Passeriformes; family Passeridae; genus Chloebia; species Chloebia gouldiae. The sequence continues at coordinate 4,744 of QUSF01000968.1, read as the reverse complement.
TGTCAGGCTGGGCCGTGCTGGGGCAGGGCCAGGATCTCAGCAGCCAGGCCAGAGCCCAGCAGCAGCACGGCCAGGGCCGATGGCTTCTCCTCCCCCTGCCCGCTGCCTGCGGGCGAACCCCAAGGGCAGCAGAGCCTTGGCCAAGCCGGCCCAGCCTGGGGCTGCTCCTGGGGCCCGGCGGATCCTGGCTGGGCCCGGGCTGGTGGCGGGGCAGGGCTCGGGAGTGGCCAGATGTCAGCACCCGCAGCCACTGCCCGGCCTCGGCCCCGCGGCCTCCCCTGCCCTGCCCGGCAGCTGATGACGCCTGGCGGCTCCCTCGGAAGAGGCCCAGCCCCACGGCAGGAGCTGCCTGGCCGCCCCGGCCGAGACGGGGCTGGGCCGGCCTTGGCACCTCTTTGGGGCCAGAAAAGAAAGAGACCCAGCCAGGCTTTCTCATCTTTCACTTGTGTCTGCACAGAGCCGTCTGCAGTTCCCTTAGTGGTTTAACAGATTGTCAATTCTCAAATCTAACTACTGATTGGTTTTTTGTTAGACACAGAGGAAACTGCTAGCAGCTTCTCTCAGGACATCACTTCCATGATGCAAAAACACCAGAAGAGCACAGAGCACAGAGCTCCTTTGTCCATATGCAGTGGTCATGTGTGCCTGAGGCCTCAGAACCCCTCCTTGGGAGATCTCTGGGCCCTCTCCAAGGTGTTTTCAATGAAAACATTCAGCTCAGATCCTAAGAAAATCACCAGAGGACAGGGCCAGCCTGACCTGTATGTCCTGGCCACTTTGGTCTCAGAGCAATCCTTGGCTATGCAGAATTTCTGAGGCCAAATCCTAATTTTGGCCATGGACATGAATGCCATTTCTTTTCCACAGGAAGGAAGGAACAGAGCCACAGTGCTTCAGGGGAAGATGAGAGGTGACCACCAGAGGCCAGCCCGAGCTGGCAGGCTTTTCCTGGGAGATAGCCTTGCATATAGGAAAATTCTTAGGGGGAATACCAGTTTTGGCAATGGGCATCAGAATACATGGAGGGTTCGTCTCCATACAAAGAATAGCACAGAGACGCAGTGCTCCAGGAGCTGATGAGAGGCAGCCCTTGACATTCCAACATCAGCCAGACCTTTCAGGTGGCCCCTGAGAGGCCAAGCCAGCCACAGCTGGTCCATGTTCCCTTGCTTCCATGGGGCACCACAGTGTCCCAATGGTCCCTTGCTTCCAGGAGTCCCTGAGGTGTCACGAGGCCCTGAGGTGTCACAATGCCCCCTTGGTGACACAAGGCCCTGAAGGCTCGGAATGGTCTCCACAGTTCCATCAGGCCCCACAGAGTCATAATGGTCTCTGGGTCCATGGAGCCCCGCGGTGTCACCACAGCCCCTTGCTTCCATGGGCTCCAGTGGTGCCACAATGATCCCCTTGGTTCCATGAGGTGCCCACAATGTCACAGTGATCTCCAGGGGAAGGAAAGAACCAAACCCCAGTGTGGCAGGGGCAGCCACCAGAGGCCAAGGCCAGCCAGACTTGACAGTACTGGCAGATTATGGCTGGGAGCATCCCTTGGATATAGGGAATTTGAGAGGTGGAATCCCAATTTAAGACATGGATACCTTGAGTAGAAGAATGGTTCTTTTCCAGAGGAAGGAAAGCATGGAACACCGGTGTTTCAGGGCCAGATGAAATCATGCCATCAGAGGCCAAAGTGACACTGTGGGGCCCCCAGAACAGCTCTGCCTGGTTGGGGCTCCTGGGGACCATCTGACCACCTTGGCATGTTGAAGGTTGCTTCTCACCTGCCCTAAAGTACTGGGGCTCCGGGATTTCCTTCCTATGGGAGAGAATTGTCCTTTTCCTCCAGGGACCCAGGGCCAACACTGGGATTACTCCTCCAAAACTCTGTACATCTAAGGATTACTCCCAAGTGAAAGCTGCCAGGAGAGACACATATGGTTGCCCTTGGCATCTTGAGAGCTGCTGTATCTCATCTGTTACAGTGGGGCTTGGTGCTTTCCTTCCAATGAAAAGACCCCTTCTCAAGGGGTCTGTGGTCAAAACCGAGATTCCTCCTTCCAAATTCCATGTATTCAAAAATTCCTCCATGAAAAGAGCTGCCGGGAAGAACAGGTCTGGCTGGCTGAGCCTCCTTGGACTCACCTCTTTCTTCTGCCTTTGAAACACTTGGGCTCTGTGCTTTCCTTCCTATGGAAAAGAGCTGTCCTTACAAATGCAGAAATGGCCAAAATTGGGGTTCCACCTCCCAGATTCCCTATATCCAAGAGATGCTTTCAGACAAAAGCTACCAAAACAGAGAGGTTTGACTGCTTTTGGCCTCTGATGGCATGATTTCATCTGGCCCTGAAACACCGGTGTTCCATGCTTTCCTTCCTATGGAAAAGAACCATTCTTCTACTCAAGGTATCCATGTCTTAATGGATGCAGTGTCACAATGGTCTCCTTGGTTCCAGGAGGCCATGGAGTGTCCCAATGTTCCCCTTGCTTCTGCAGTGTCACAATGGCCCCGTGCTTTCATGAGCCCTTGCAGTGCCACAATGGCTTCATGGTTCCACAAAGCCCTGATGTGTCACAATGGCCCCTTGGCTCCGTGTGCCCTCGCTGTGTCACAGCGGCTCCTCTGTGACACTGCGGGCTGCACAAGGTCACCATGGCCCCTTGGTTCCATAAGGTTCTGCAGCGTCACTGTGATGTCCTTGGACTCACATTGTCACTACTGACCTGTGGTAATCACATATCCTCTGAACAGAGAGAGAGAGCTCTCCCAGGATTTTCCTGGGAAGCTGTGAGAAGCTGTGAGAAAGCTCAGAGAAAAGAATGAGAAACAATTCTCATCTTCACTTGCTGCACCTGTTGTGCACATGTGAAATGTATTATGGACATTTGTTTACCAAAGGGTGATTTCTAAGTTGGCCAATGGTGATGGTGTTTGGATTTCAATTAACCGGTCTGGTCTTTCTGTAAGACAGACTGTCTGCAAGAGCGATGAGTGTTTCTTAGCAGTATAGTATAATGTAATAAAGTGATTGATCGGCCTTCTGGAATCATGGAGTCAATGCTAATTATTACCAGCCAGGGATGCCCTGCTAGGATAGTTATCCAAGTCAATCATCCCTTACCTCTGAATGGTACACAGAATAGGCTTAACAGGCATATCAGCAACACCAACCACTGTAGACCCAAAGAGCTGGCTGAGAGGTTGGGAGAAAATTTCCCCTGGTGTCATTTCCTCACAATGGGTACCATTATTAAAGTAATTCCCAACACATACAGTTAGTGTGTGGTAGCCTCGAATCCATGTGCCCACCATCCAGAGGAAATTAAAAATCCATAAATTCCTCACCATATTAACCTATCAAACAAATTGGATAGTAGCCATAGTTGTAGGATGGGAAAAATGTAGCCACAACTATGTGCCACCCAAACCAGGGTAAGCTAGACCACATGGTGACACCTAACAAGGTTTATATATCCAGTACACCAAAAAAAAAAAAATTATGTTACTCAATAATTGTTATTCTCATTTCACCCGTTTTCTCTCAATGCCTTCTGGCTGCACATTGGGCACCAAAATTGGTCTTGGTTTACAAGACAGGTGTCTGGTAGTGAAGGCAGCAAAAAGCCTCCTGTGAAAGGGAGAATGTAATCCCCGTCCCTCCAAATTATCAGAATCATGACATCAAGGGGCTCTCAGGCAGGCAAAGATGTGGAATAGGAACATCAGCTCTTTCCTAGTGTGTACAATACCGCAAACAAGCAGCAGTGGGTGCGGCAGGAACAGCAAACAGAGCAGAGCCCAGTCCCGGCCTTTCGGCCGGACGCTTTCCCTGCGGTGCAGTTCCGGGCACAGCCAGCAGGGGCGCTGTGGCTCGGGGCAGGGCAGGTGCGCTGACCCCCCCGCGGCTGCAGGGGGCGCTCTGGCCGGGCTCGGCAGTGCGAGGCCATGGCGGCTTTGGCTGAAGGGGGAAGGGCTGGGAGAGAGGCTTTGCTTCACAAACCCCGGGGCAGCCGCCTCTGGTGCCCAGCAAGACTCTCAGAAAGCAGCCAGCTGGGCTGGCAGGATGTCTCGACAGGCAGGGGTGAGGGGCTCCAAGCAGGGCAGGGACAGCCCAGCACAGGATCCTGAGCACCCAAGCAGACGGGGATAGGTCACTCTTTTAGTGGGGCAGGTGTTAATAAGGTTCCAGTTCAGTGGCTGTTCTCACGAGCGGAGGCTCACCCCAATACAGAAGAAGTGGCTCTGGGCTGGGCTCCAGCAGCAGCAGTGGAAACTCCCTTCTCCAAGAGCAGCGGCTCTGATCATCGTCCTCCCAAAATAGAGGGATCAGCCGATAATCATCAGCTGATGATAAGGAACGAACAAAAAGGAAAGACCCAACACTGGTTTGCCATTCTTAATCCTGTGGGACAAATTCTCTAAAAGTTTAATTCCACCTTTATCATTGTTTACATACGAGCTCTTGAAAAGTCGGCAGCAGGGATTGGATCCTGCTGCTCCAAGGCTTCTCTCACAAAAGGAGTTTAGAAAGCCTGGAGGTCCTTGGAGGTATTTAGGGATCTAAAGGGGCTATTTGGCTCATTTCTGTACCTCCTGACCTGACAGGAGCTTCTCTAATAAACTTTGCCTAAAGCTCCCAACCTGCCCATGACAGGAGCCCCTGTGAGTGCCTGTGACATCCCAGCTCTCTCGCAGCCTAGAGAGCCTGGAGACACTTAGAAAGTTCCCATGGAACCCCTCTGAGGG
>QUSF01000967.1:0-17645 GCA_003676055.1 Chloebia gouldiae | reverse complement strand
TCCTGGCACAGGAAAGGCAGTTCCTGCTGGAGCAGGAGGCTCTGCCTGCAATGGGCTCAAACCACTCCAGCAAGGCCCTCTTGACTTCAAAATTGCTTCCTAGAGCAGAATATTCCATACGTGTTATAGCTTCTGGACTGTGGAGTAAATAACTCTGGTTAAGAGCTTTCTCTCTAATCATGATCAGATTGTATTTATATAAATATATCTGGTATTCCATTGTTAATCCTGTGGGACAAATTGCATTGACAAATTGTTCAATTCTACCTGTCCAATCTTTTACACATAAGCTTTGACAAATTCTGAGTCCGGGATTGGATCCAGTCACTTCCAGTCTCCTCTCTTAAAAGGAATTTTAGAAGTCTGGGGGCCCTATAGGGGTTTAAGGATCCATGGTGGCTGTTGGGTGTCATTTCTCCATCTCATGACTCCGCAGGAGCTTCTCCAATAATGAAATAAAGCCTTTGACTGAAGTTCCCACTCTGCCCATGACAGGAACCCCTGTGAGTGCCTGTGACATTCTAACTCTTTGGCAGCCTGGGGACTCCTGGGAATGTCACCGTAGAGTCCCTGTGAGTGCCTGTGACAGATCGGTGCCTTTGCAGCCCAAGGTGCCCTGGGATGTCACCATAGAATGGCTGTGACTGCCTCTGACCACACGGCTCTTTGCCATCCCCAGAAACTCCTGAGAGGTCTCCATGGAGCCCCTGTCTCTGTGTGTGACATTCCAGCTCGTGAACAGCCTGGACACACTTGGAAAGTCCTCATGGAACCACTCTGAGGGCCTGTGACTAATCTGACCCTTAGCAGGCAACCACCACCAGGACTCAATGCTATGGTCAGTTTCCATGGCAACCATCCCCAGCCCCAGTTGCTATGGTCAGTTTCCGTGGCAACCATCCCCAGCCCCTGTTGCTATGGTCAGTTTCCATGGCAACCATCCCCAGCCCCTGTTGCTGTGGTCAGTCCCTGGGCAGCTCCATAGAGACCCCATCCAGGGGAACCAGAGCCCGTTGCCATGGCAACCATTGGCACTCCCATTCCAGGCTCATGGGATCCCAGAACCACAGAATTGGCTGAGCTGGGAGGGACCCATCAGGATCCTCGAGTCCAACTGCTGGCCCTGCACAGGACACCCCAACACTGCCAGCCTGGGCCTGGCAGCGCTGTCCAAACGCTGCAGGAGCTCAGAGAGCCTTGGAGCTGTGACCCTTCCCTGGGGAGCCTGGGCAGTGCCCCAGAAGCCTCTGGGCAAAAACCTTTTCCTGACATCCAACCTAAGCCTGCCCCGACTCCACTGCAGCCGCTCCCTCCACTCCTGTCAAATGGGGTAAGCAGCTGGAGCAGGGCATGAAGCTCTTCCTGCAGCTGGGGCACTCACAGGGCTTCCCTTACCGGTGCCTCCGTTGGTGTCTGGTCAAGTGAGAGCTCCGGGTGAAGCTCTTCCAGAACTGAGGACACTTGTAGGGCCTCTCCCCAGTGTGGATGTACCAGTGGGTGATGAGGTGGGAGTTGTGCCTGAAGCCCTTCCCGCAGTCGGGGCAGCGGAAAGGCCTCTCATCCGTGTGAATCCGCTCATGCAGGAGGAGATTTGAGCTGGTGTGAAACCTCTTCTGACACTCGGGACACTCGTAGGGCCTCTCCCCAGTGTGGATGCCTTGGTGGGTGATGAGCTGGGAGCTCTAGCTGAAGTCCTTCCCACACTTCCCACACTCGTAGGGCCATTCCCTGGTGTGGATCATCTGGTGCTGGATCAGGTGGGAGCTCTGCCTGAAGCTCTTCCCACACTCCAAGCACTTGTGGGGCTTCTCCCCATCATGAAGCTGCTCAGGGACCACCAACTCCGGGCTCTGGCTGAAGCTCTGCCCACCTTCCTGGCACAGGGTGGGTCTTTCCTCCTCAGAGCAACCTGGGCTGGGTTTGCAGCCCCTCGTCCTGTGGGGTCTCCAGGGCTTTTCCTCTTCATTGGATTCCTGCACTGCGGAGTCACTCAAAATAGCGTCTTCCACAAGGTTCTGCCATGGGGATTTGTCCTCCCTGGTCTCCATCTTCAGCTCCTGCTCTGGGGGAGAAAGGACAGGGAGAGGATGGGATTTGCCCCCGTGCCACATGGAAGGGCAAGGAGATCCCCCCAGTGTGTTCCTGGAAGGAGGGCACCGGCAACGGGGCTGTCCTGCAGCCAGGGCCAGGCTGGGCTGGGAGATGGAGCAGGAGAGAGGGGGAAAGTGGCACTGACTTCCTCCTCACCTGCCTGGGTGTCCCAGGGCATCTTCGTCTTCCTCACAGCCTTCTGCTCCATCCACCCAATGTTTGGGAATGGGAAATCCTGGTTTGGGGAAAAATACAATGTATGAATACATTGGGTCAGGGGGTTCCTACTGCCCAAGTCCATCTCTAGAAGTCACTGGACATCTGCTGCCCATAAAAAACTTTCTAACTCCAAAATTCAATTCCCCCAAAAACACAGATTACCAAGATGCAGCAAAAACACCCAGTCATGAGTTTCCCATCTCTGGTCTCTCCACTTTGGACTCCTGGGGGGTCCCCCTGTCAAGTTTGCATTGGTGTACCCCCTCTGTGGGCTGCTGGAGCTCCTGGCAGTCCCACAGGTTCCACTTCTCTGGGCTCATCACTTTGGCATCACAGGCGTCCCAGCGGTCAGCACTGGCCGGGGTCCCTGTTTCAGGTCCCTGGGGTATCCATGGACCCCCGTGTCCCTGCTCCCAACACGTCCAGGCTTCTGGACCACCCCAGCTCTCGTGTTCCCGTTTCTGCTCCCCCCGTTGCCGGATTCCCTGCCGGCCCTGCCGGTACCGGGCGGTCCCCACGCGGCTCCGGGCTGACAGCGCAGCCCCCGGGCCGGGCAGAGCCAGCCCCAGCACGGGGGGACCCCGCACCCTCCGCTCCTGGGCAGCCGCCCCAGCCCCGGGCACGGAGCTCCGGCAGCCCCCGCCGGCCCTGCCCGGGGACCCCCGGGGCCCCCCGCAGCCGGGGCTGGCTCTGAGCGGGGCCGCCCGGGGCTCGGCCCCGAGCACGGAGCTCTGCCCGGGGCTCCCGGCCCCAGGGGCGGCTCCGGGCCCGGCCGGCCGCTCCCGACTCGCACAGCCGCCCGGGGCCGCCCAAAAAACATCCAACAACAGATCCACCAACCAACCCTGCCGCCCTGTGCTGCTGCGCCTCCCCAGGAACCCAGCCCCGCGGCAATGCCCCGCACCGGGACAAAAAGCTGCCCCAGCCCGGCCCCTCGGCACCTCCGCCTGCGGCTCGTCCCTGGCACACGGATCCCGCAGCTGCGGCTCTGGAGCAGGAGGCTCTGCGGGACCCCCGGGCTGTGCCCCCTCCCAGCCCCTGCCCGCCCCGCACCTGCAGCCCGGGCTCTCGCTGCTCCCGCTCCGGCACAGCCCCCGCTCTCCATTCCTTGGTCCCTGGGCTCTCCTCCGGGGCTCCGGGAACATCCGGCAATGGAAAAGAAACGATGGTGGTGCTCCCCAGCCAGGCCACACCTGAAACTTTGTTCCTTTTGCCTCTCTGCATAGACCCCCAGGGCGTTTTCTGCACCCAGTCCCAGCCCCCAGCGCTTGCTGAAGCCGCTCCCTGCAAATGTCCTGGAGCTGCCAGGGCCCTGCCCTTGCTGTCACCTGCTGGAGCTGGCCACAAACAGAGCTCCTGGGCTTGGCTTCTCTAGCTGCTGTGCAGCCAAAGCTGAGGGAGCAGGAGCTGCCTGAATGCAAAAACTGGAAGATGAGCCTCTCGCCAGGGGAAATCTCCCCTCGTGTGCCAGCCCAGGGCAATGCTGCCATTCCCTGCTGCTGCTGCTGGGGCACTCGGGGCTCTGGCTGAGCATCAAAGGTCACCCTGAGCCAAGAGCTTTCCTTGGCTGCAGGAAAGCCTCAGCACACCGGGCCCTTCCCGGAGCTGTGCCCTGCTCCAGCAGGGATTGTGCCAGCAGAGCTGACCCTAAATATCTTCTCCAAGGCAGACTTAGGACACGCAGCATAGAGCAGTCAGAACCCACTCTCAGCTGTGCACGGTCCTCCAGAAGAATCCTGTGTGTGAAGCAGCCTGGGAACAGGGTTTAGTGTCAGGGGAGGGGAACTCAGCCCTTTTCTCCCCTGTGGCCTGAGGCTCTGCATTTCCAATGACCCTGCAGCTGCCAAAGGGGCCTTTTTGGCTCAGGTGAGAACAGTTCTGCTGAAAGCCTGTCCTAAACCCGCTTTTCCTGCAAATGTGCCAAATGAATCCTCATTTCTTGCAGCCGCAGGTGTTGATATGTGGAGGTGTGACAACTGAAGGATGTAAGAGCTCTGCTGGGGTGGGGGGAGTGCTCATTTTTTTGTTTTTTTCCTTTTTTTTTTTTTTTAATTAACTCTCCATATCAACTCAGGGCAGACGTCTGTAACTGTGTCTGATACTTGCCTGTGGCACTGTGCAGGTGGCCAGGGGGACCTTCCCTGAGCTGTCTGCAGAGGAATCCACACCAGCCCAGACTGGGGTGGTCAGTTCCATTGGTTGGACATGGTTCTGGACGCTTCCCTTGGAGCCTCTCCAGTGAGGGAACGCTGGGGCTGTCACTCTGGGGTGTCACAGACAGGAGAGCGCTGGGGCTACCCCACTCCTGCCCTGTCCCCAACAGCTCTGCCAGTGCTGCAATGGGACACAAAGGCTGAGCCAAAGGCTGTGAATTTCACAAGGGGCTGAGAATTTCACACGGGGCTGAGCTGAGAGGGACCCATTGGTATCATTGAGTCACAGAATCACAGAATCACAGAATTACTGGGTTGGAAGATACCTTCAAGATCATTGAGGCCAACTCATGCCCTAACACCACCTCAGCTAGACCATGGCACTGACTGCTGCATCCCATCTTTTTTTAAACTCATCTGGGGATAGTGATTCCACCACTTCACTGGGCAAACCAATCCAATACTTTATCACCCTTTCTGTAAAAAACTTTTTCCTACTATCCAACCTATATTTCCCTTGGTGCAGCTTAAGACTGTGTCCTCTGGTTCTGTCAGTTGTTGCCTGGAGATAAAGACCGACCCTCACCTGACTACAACCACCTTTCACGAAGTGTAGACAGTGATAAGGTCACCTCTGAGTCTCCTCTTCCCTAGCTCCCTCAGTTATTTTTCATGGGATTTCTGTTCCAGGGCCTTCACCAGTCTTGTTGCCCTTCTCTGGACACGCTCCAGCCCCTCCATGTCCTTCCTAAACTGGGGTGCCCAGAACTGGACACAGCACTCGAGAAATGGTGCCAGGACAGGGGAGGAATGCCAAGTACACCAGTGCCAAGCACAGGGCAAGAATGACCTTCCTGCTCCTGCTGGCCACACCATTCCTGATCCAGGCCAGGAGCCATTGGCCTTCTTGGCTACCAGGGCACACTGCTGGCTCATGTTCAGCCGGCTGTCGACCAGTGCCCCCAGGTCCCCTTCTGCCTGGGCACTGTCCAGCCACACCATCCCCAGCCTACAGCAGTGCAGGGGGTTATTGTGGCCAAAGTGCAGAATTTGGCACTTGGATTAATTAAACTTCATCTTATTGGACTCTGCCCATCCCTCCAACCATTCCAGGTCTCCCTTCAGAGCCCTCCTATGCTCCAACAGATGGACACACGCTCCCAGCTTAGTGTCACCTGCAGATCTACTAATGAAAGGCTCAATCCCCTCATCCATGTGGTCAATAAAAATATTGAACAGAGCTGGCCCAGCACAGAACCCTGAGGGACACCACTGGTGCCTGTCCCCAGCTGGATGCAGCACTGCTCACCACCACTCTCTGGGCCGGCCATGCAGCCGGTTCTGAGCCCAGCACAGAGTGCTCCTGTCCCAGCCGTGGGCTGCAGCTTTTCCAGGAGTGTGCTGTGGGAGACAGTGCCAAAGGCCTTTCTGGAGTCCAAACAGACACATCCACAGCCTATCCTGCATCCACCAGGAGGGGTCACCTGGTCATGAAAGGAGACCAGGTTGGTTGAACATGACCTAGCCCTCCTAAACCCCTGCTGGCTGGGTCTGACACCCTGGCCATCCTGTAAGTGCTGTGTGATGACACTCAGTGTAAACTGTTCCATGACCTTACCAGGTACTGAGGTCAGGCTGACTGGCCTGGAATTACCAGGATCCTCCTTCCCAGCATTGCTGTGAATGGGCATCACATTGGGCAGCTTCCAGTCATCTGGAACCTCCCCAGTGAGCCAGGACTGCTGGTAAATGATGGAGAGCGGCTTGGCAAGCTCATCTGCCAGCTCCCCCATCACCCTGGTGTGGATCCCATCTGGTCCCATGGATTTATGAACATCCAAGCAGCTCAGCAGTTCTCTGACTGCCTCCTCCTGGATAACAGTGGCCCACTCTGCTCCCTGACACCATCTACCAGCCCAGGAGGTCAGCTGTTGTGAAGACAAATCATCTTCTCACTAAATACTGAGGCAAAGATGGCATTAAGTGCCTCTGTCTTCTCTTCATTTGCAGATATTAAATTCTCTTCCACATCTAATAATGAACAAAGCTTGGTTTTACTCTTCCTTTTGCCATTAGTACATTTATAAAAACATTTTTATTATCCCTTACAAAAGTCAACATTCTAAGTTCAAACTGAGCTTTAGCCTCCCTAAATTTTTCCTACATATTCTGGCAGCCCTCTTAAATATTACCTGAGAGACCTGACCCTCCTTCCAATGATGACACATCCTCTTTTTATTCCTAAGTTTCTTCAAAACCTCGTTGCCCATCCAGGCTGGGTGTTTGCCTCATTGACTCATCTTTCAGCACACAGGGACAGTCTGTTCCTGTGCCCGCAAGATCTCTGTTTTTAAGCACACACACGCTTCCTTTGTTTTTAAGGGCTGCTTCCCAAGGAACTCTGTGAATAAGTCTCCTAAGTAGGCTAAAGTCTGCCCTCCGAAAGTCCAGTATAAAAGTCACCTTAATGTTCCTCCTGACTACATCAAATAGCAAGAATTCTATAATTTCATGATCACTGTGCCCCAAGTGACCTCCAAGCACCACATCTCCCACCAGCCCATCTCTATTTACAAACAGATCCAACACAGTCCCTCTCCTGTTGGGCTCACTCACCAGCTGCAACAAAAAGTTGTCCTTCACACACTCAAAAAATTTCTCGGACTGCCTCTTTTCAGCTGTACTGAGTTCCCAGCAGATGTCTGGTAGGTTGGAGTCACCTACAAGAGCAAGGGCTGATAATCCAGAAACATTCTCCTGCTGCTTACAGAATGAGTTGTCCACCTCTTCTTCCTGGTTGGGTGGACGGTGACAGACTCCTAGTAGGATGTCAGCCTTGTTGGCCTTCCCCCTAAGTCTCACCTATAGACATTCAACTTCATTGTCATTAGTTTCAACACACACATCATCAAAACCCTCCCTAATATAAAAGGCCACCCCTCCACCTCTTCTCCCTTTCCTGTCTCTCCTGCAGAGCTTGCAGCCATCCAGGGCAGCACTCCAGCCATGTGAGTCATCCCACCCTCTTTCTGTGATGGCAATTACATCATGGCTCTGCTGCTGCACCATGGCCTCCAGCTCTTCTTGTTTGTTACCCATGCTGTGTGCACTGGTGTACATGCACCTCAGCTGGGCTGCTGATTTCACCCCTAACTCAGGCTTACCACCCTTGGGCCTGCTTCCAGACAGCCCAGCTACATCTCCCTCCCCCTTCAGACCTAGTTTAAAGCCCTTTCCACAAGTTCTGCCAGTTCATGGGCTAAAATTCTTCTGCCCTTAATAGAAAGATGGAGCCTGTCTGGTCCAAGCAGGCCAGGTGCCGTAAAAGTTGCCCGATGATTAAAAAATCCAAAATTCTGCTGATAACACCAACCCTTAAGCAACTCATGGACAATGTGAGCTCTCCTATTGCTTTCACCATTTTTCTCAGACTCCAAAGGGACTGAAGAAAAGATTGTCTGTGCCCCTGTCCTATTAACCACCTGACCCAATGCCCTAAAGTCCCTTTTAATTGCCCTGATACTCCTCTTTTCAGTCTCATCACTGCCTGCCTGGGGTATCAGCAGTGGGTAATAATCAGAGGGCTGAATCAGCCCAGGCAGTCTCTCAGGGATATCCCGTACCCGGGCCCCAGGGAGGCAGCAGACCTCTCTGTGGGGTGGCTCTGGTTGACATATGGGGCCCTCTGTTCCCCTCAGGAGGGAGTCACCCACCACGATTACCCTCCTTTCCTTTTTGGTGTTAGAGGTGGTGACCTGTCTCACTGATGAATCATAACTGGGAGGCTCACTGGGCAGATAATTCTTTTCTAAACCATCTGGCTGACTCTCCAGATCCAGAGGATCATACCAGATCTGAAGTGGCACCTGGCCTAGGAGGGGGGGTCGGGTGGAATTTTTATTATTACCTTCTCGAGTATGTGCCCACTCCCACTCCCCTTCATTGGCCAGCTGTCCTTCTATAGCCTGAGAGTGGGAGGCACGGGAGACAGTGGGAGCCAAGGAGAGCATTGCTGCCCTGCCAGACCTCATGGAACCAAGGATCCACTGTGACACTGCAGGGCCTTGGGGGACCACGGTGACATTGTGACACTGCAGGGCCCAAGGATCCAAGGTACTTTGTGACACCAAGGGGTTCCATGGAACCAAAGGGACATTGTGACACTGGAAGTCCTCATGGAATCCTGGAGACCATTGGGACACTCTGGGGTCTCATGGAACCGTGGTGACACCAAGTTGTCTGGGAGTGTTGATCTGCTGGAGGGTAGGAGGGCTCTGCACAGGGCTCTGGACAGGCTGGATCCAGGGCCCAAATCCAACAAGGTGAGGGTCCTGCACAACAAGTCCAAGAGTCGGGTCCTGCACTTTGGCCACAACAACCCCTGCAGTGCTACAGGCTGGGGACAGAGGGGCTGGACAGCAGCCAGGCAGAAAGGGACCTGCAGGGACTGATGGACACCAGGCTGGACATGAGGCAGCTGTGTGCCCAGGTGGCCAAGAAGGCCAATGGCTCCTGGCCTGCATCAGGAATGTGTGGTCAGCAGGAGCAGGGCAGTGATTCTTCCCCTGTGCCCGGCACTGGTTGGGCAGCACCTTGAGTGCTGTGTCCAGTTCTGGGCCCCTCAATTTAGGAAGGACATTGTGGGGATGGAGTGTGTCCAGAGCAAGGGAACAAGGCTGATGAGGAGTCTGGAGCACAAGTCCTGTGAGGAGCAGCTGAGGGAGCTGGGGTTGTTTATCCTGGAGAAGAGGAGGCTCAGGGGAGACAAGCTGTGTCAGGGCACAGGTTGGACTTGATGATCTCCAAGTACTTTCCCAGCCTTGCTGATTCTGGGATTCTCTGAAACCACCCTTGGAGCAGTTGCAGAAGGAGCCCTGGGCCTCCTCTTCAGAAGCTGCAGCAGCCCAGGTCCCTCAGCTTCTCCTCACAGCCCCAAAGCCCATCCTGTCAGTTCTGCAGAGCCTCGGCAGCTCCTCCTCACTGCCCAAAACAGGGAGCTCCACAGCCAGATACAGCAGCCCAGATGTGCCCCCCTTGTCCTGGGGCTCCTCTGGCAAGGGAGCAGCACCAGGCACTGCAGGAGCCTGCAGACAATTCCTGCAAGACTTGTGGGATGATCCTGCTCACCAAGGGACATTTCCATGGTGCCAAGTCAGGACCTGCACTGGGGAGTGGGGCCAGAGAGGAAAGGACAAACAGGGATGGGCTGTGTGCAGGGCAGGGAACAGGGGTGGGCAAGAGGAAGAAATTTGTAGCAGGAAGAGTAAAGAAAGCAAAGGTGAAGCCAAGGAAATGCTCAGGGCAGTTTGGGGGTGGCTGCCAGGCAGCCCTGGCTCTGAGCAGCAGCATCTGCAGTGGGACAGGAAAGTCCCAGCTGATGGGAACAAACTTTCTGGCTGACTGCAGAGGCCAGGACAAAGCTGAGTGGTTTCCCTGGCATCCCCCAGCCCTTCCTGGCCTCACGGGCTGATGGCATTTGTGCTGCCTCAGGTTCATGTCCCCACAGCAGCAGCATGGGGGTCCTCCTGCCTGCTGTGTGCAGTGCAAACAGGGGCTGCTGAACCAGTGCTGCCGTGTCTGTGCCTGCAAGGATGCAGCACCTCTGTGAGCTGGGGGAGAGGCCAGGGCTGCAGAGGGGGGATGTTGTTGGCAGCTCCATGATGACGCTTTGGGAGGCTGCCCTGGGCTGTGCCGCGCACTGGGGATGGATCAGCCCCTGCTCTGCTGCTCCTTCCCGTCTCCCCCAGGGCCCTTGCAGAGCTCCAGCCATGCTGTTTGCCCCCAGCCTGCCCACGGCCAGCCTCGGGCTGCTCTCGGGGGTTTTCTGTGCTGAGCATTGGCCTGGCCGTGTTCTTGAGAGAGCCTGGGCAAGGAGCCTGGAGCCCCCAGGCCCTGGCCTGAGGCATCTGCGCTGCCCCAGCAGTGCCCATGGCCTGTCCCTGCTGCAGCCCCGGCACTGCCACCCCCACGACTGTGCCCGGCCCCGAGAGCACTCAGGCCCTGCAGCACCACCAGGGCCAGCAGGGCAGGGCCACGGGAGCAGCACTGGCAGCAGCAAGTGCTGCTGCTCCTGGGCACAGCTGCCGTGCCAGCATTGATCTGCCCTAGCTCTGCACACAGACATTGCTGCTGCAGCTCCAGGGAAGGCAACAAAAGGGCATCTCTGCAGAAAACTCTGCTGGGACATCCTTTAGTTCCTTTAAAGCCATGGAGAGTGCAGCCCCTCATTGATACAGCCTGTGGCCACAGGGAATGTGGAGAGAAACAAAATGAGAAATGACACAAGGAATGACATTTATTTGTGGACAACATTAAAATGGAAAACAAAGAAAAAGAACCTCCAATACGGAAACAACAAGAAGTGTCAAAGATAACTTTTATTTGCAGTGATTTGCAGCAATGGCCAGCAGTTTAATGTTCCTGAAAGCATCCAGTCATCAGTTTCCACACTGCAGCCTTGAGCTCCTGGTTCCTCAGGCTGTAGATGAGGGGGTTCAGGGCTGGAGGCACCACCGAGTACAGAACTGACAGGGCCAGATCCAGGGATGGGGAGGACATTGAGGGGGGCTTAATGTGAGCAAACATAATAGTGCTGAGGAACAGAGAGACCACGGCCAGGTGAGGGAGGCAGGTGGAAAAGGCTTTGTGCCGTCCCTGCTCAGAGGGGATCCTCAGCACAGCCCTGAAGATCTGCACATAGGAGAAAACAATGAACACAAAACAATTAAGTCCGAAACACATAGTAACAGTAATGATCCCAAGTTCTCTGAGATAGGATTTGGAGCAGGAGAGCTTGAGGATCTCTGGGATTTCACAGAAGAACTGGCCCAGGGCATTGCCATGGCACAGGGGCAGGGAAAATGTATTGGCTGTGTGCAGCAGAGCACTGAGAAAGGCACTGGCCCAGGCAGCTGCTGCCATGTGGGCACAAGCTCTGCTGCCCAGGAGGGTCCCGTAGTGTAGGGGTTTGCAGATGGACACGTAGCGGTCATAGCACATGATGGTCAGGAGGAAATACTCTGCTCCAGTGAAGAAGAGAAAGAAAAAGAGCTGCGCAGCACATCCTGTGTAGGAGATGGTGCTGGTGCCCCAGAGGGAATTGTGCAGGGCTTTGGGGACAGTGGTGCAGATGGAGCCCAGGTGGCTGAGGGCCAGGTTGAGCAGGAAGAAGAACATGGGCGTGTGCAGGTGGTGGCTGCAGGCTACGGCGCTGATGATGAGGCCGTTGCCCAGGAGGGCAGCCAGGGAGATGCCCAGGAAGAGGCAGAAGTGCAGGAGCTGCAGCTGCCGCGTGTCTGCCAGTGCCAGCAGGAGGAAGTGGCTGATGGAGCTGCTGTTGGACATTTGCTGTGGCTGGCTATTATGTTCTGCCATGGGAACAAAGACAGTGAGGAGTTAGAGGACATATCTTTAACCAAAATCAAAGCCATTTCCCATACACCCTTTTCTGGAGCACATATGGACACACATTTCTGTTTATGAGTTTTGGGGCTTTCTTTATAAGTTCCCCAATATTTTTCCCAGTATTGTTGGATATCAAAATCTCTGCATTTCTGCTTCCCCCAGGGAGAACAGAGCAAGTTCTGTGAGGCAAAGGGATGAGACGAGATTGAGGGGAGATGGTCTGTCATTCGGATCTATTCATATTTCTCGGAGCTTTAACTTTTCTCAGCTGGATGGTGATCACACTCCCATGCTTCCCCTAAAAACCCCCAGGTACTGCTGAGATCAGATGGATCCACCACAGCCCAGCTCCACATCTGTAGCCAAGATGATCATCTGTACGCAACATGATTGATCATTTCACCAACCCAGCAGCATTTTCAGTGTCACAACACCTCTGCCTTTCCCTGTCAATCTAACGACTCGAAGATGCTCTAGGACAGATTTGCACCCTGGATTGAAGCTCCCAGCTTGGACTGAAATCTCAGGGAGACTTCCAAGTGGCCTTCTGATGGCACTGGATGACGGGAGGTGCAGATACTTCCCTGGCTGCACTGCCAGCATTGCCCAGAGCCAGGCACTGGGGACAGCTGTGTCACTCTGAGCTAGCTGTGCCTCCTGCCAGAGTCCCGAGTGCCGGGCAGCTGCTCCCAGCCCTGTGCTCTGCAGAGGGAACTGGGCCCGGGGCTGCAGAGCTGCCCCACGGCTCTGCTGCAGCCCTGCCTGCACAGGAGGGGCTGCACGCCTTGGAGTCCCGGCCCTGAGGGCAGAGGCTTGGCTGGGGGCACAGGAGGGAGGGGGCTTGTGCAGAGGGAGGGGCTGCACTGGAGGAGATCCTCTGGACATCTCCAAACTCTCCCTGCCTCAGCATTTATGGATTTTGTTTTCTCTCCTTGCCTGATCTTCTCTCTGCTTCCTGGAGATTTTCCTCCTGCAGGTGTTTCCCTGTACCTGATCTCTCCGTGCCAGCACTCCCAGACCCCAAATCTCTGTGCACTCCCCTTGGCCTGACTGAACCCTGCCTGTTTGCAGGGCACTGGCTGGCGGTAGGTTCTGTTTGCAGCTTGGAGAATGGACAGCTCAGACTGAGCCTGATGGCTCCAGCAAAGGTGATGCTGCTGCTGTCCATGGGCAGAGTGGCTGAAAGCACATTAGGGATCTCCTGTTAACCTATTGATCACTAACAGTAACAGTTCAGATGTCTCAGGCACGTCTCAAAATTCCTAATTAACCATTAATATCCCCCCCCCCCCACCGCCGTCATTCTCTAATAGTAGGAAAAAGAATACAAGTCTTAGGAAAACTCCTCATTTTTGTCAAAATTATTGCCTAGGAAATATTATATGACTGATCAGAACTCCTCAGCATGTCAGATCTTCATGAGCATTTCACCTGCCCTGCACCAGAAATACCCAGAGTTGTACTCACAGGGTTTGTGGGCATTGGGATGTTCCAGCTTTAGGAGATCAATGCAGGAGCTGCAGCTGCATTGTCCTGCAGCCAGAGGTTCCTGTGCCAAGGGCTGGCAGTGATTCTGCCCCAGGCACTTCTCAGCCCCTTCCCAGCCCTGACTGATTGAAGCTCTCTGTGCCTCTGTGCTGTGCCTGGGCTGGCTGCAGGCAGTGCCCCAGCCCTGCTGGGCTGGGAGAAGAGATGCTCACCAAGAGAAATGTGCTTTTGAAGCTCTCCTTGCTTACTAGGCTAACCCTCTGTGCCAGGAGCCTGGCCCAGCTCAGCAGCACAGACACAGCACAAGGACTTTAATGAGCCTCTGAGGCTTTGTGCTCAGGCCCTGAACATCAGGCCCTGAGAGGGAGCTGCAGAAACCTCTCCAGAACTCCAAGTCAGAATTCAACTCTAAAATTTCTTGGACTTTTAATGGGTCCCACTGAGGGAGAAGACTGAGAAAGTGTCCCCAGGCCCCAGGCAGGGCAGAGAACTCGAGGCACTGATGACAGGTGGGGACAAAGAGAAGCCAAGTCTTGGTGCCCTGGGGCACAGCAGGCTCTATGCCAGCAAGGGCTGTGAGGAGACACCTTGTCCTGAGGCCCTGGGGCCTCCTGGCACAGCCCCAGCCAGGCTGGGCACTGTCAGCCCCTGGTCCTGCCCTCAGCATCCCCCCCTAGCCCACATCCCAGTGGCCTCAAGGATCTGCTGGAAGGATTCCCTGGGGAGCCTTGGTCAGAAATGGCCCTGGTGGCTCCTTCATGCTCCCAGGGACTGCAGGTTTTTCAAAGGACTTTGGCTTTTGCTTTTTCCTTGGAGTCTCTGAGTGGTTTGTGCAATCCTTGCCTCCAATTATCTGCTGTAATTAGTCCCTGGAGAGGCTTTCTCAGTAGCAACACTCAGTGGGGCTCCTTAATGCTTCAAGGTACTTCAGTTATTTTAAAGTACTTGGTGTTTCCTTTTCAATACAGACTCTGTGAGAGGTTTGTGCAATCATGGCCCCAATTATCTGCTTTAAGGAGTCCCTTGAGAGCTTTGTACAAACACTCAGTGGGACTCATTAATACTTTGAGATACTCACCTTTTTTAAGGTACTTTGGATTTTTCTTTCTACACTGAGGGGTTTTTGTGCCAATTTGAGTCTCTGAGAGGTTTTTGTGCCATCCTGGCTTCCAACTCTCTTCTCCAAGGATTCATTGAGGACCCTGTGTTGGGGATGGACCTCAATTTGATTCATTTATGCTTTGAGACACTTTGGGGTTTACTTCTGACTTTGACTTCAGGAAATGTTTGTGTAATCTCTACTCAGGCCCTTGGGTTCCAGGGCTCATTAGGGTCAAACCACAGGGCTCATTAGAATCAAGCCAGTCCTGACAAACCATGGCTCTGCCTTGATTTCCCTCTGCTCTTGTGCAGTTCATCACAAAGTTTCTGTAGTGGTTTTGGTTCACCAATCTGAGATTTCTCAGGCAATGCATCAATTTCTGTGGTGGGTTCAGTGTTGGCTAATCACCACTGCACTAAGTAGAAAATTCTCATTTCCTCATTTCCTGATCTGATATAGCATTAGGAGAAAGGCAAAGTAGTCTCAAAACTTTAGGAGTAATAAGAGAAGTTTTTTTAACAGTAGCTAAAAGAAAGAGTAAGAAGGATCAGAACATAACTTTCAGAACACTTCCCCTCTCCATACAACCTTTTCTTGCTTATTGACAATGTAAAGAGACAAAACCTAAAATTTTCAGTCCATTTGCCACCTCTAGAATGGTCTTTCTTCAGTTCACTTAGGGAGAGATGTTCTTCTTGTTAATATTATGGAGACTTCTCCATAAGAAAACAGTTATCTCATGGCTTTTCATTTCCACAAATAGCAGCTGCTCAGAAAAATCTGCAATTGTGAAATCCCTCCTATTTTTTTCACAGCTTTTCCCACAGCTGTGTTTATGGGCCTTGCCAACTTATGGGGTATTAGTTTAAAGGCGTGCTGTTTAATAGCAAACGTTCTCTTAATCTATTTATGAAATCATCATCATCTCTGGGAACAGAGGTCTTCCTCTCTCCTTGAGGACGCAGGGTTTCATCACTCTGCTCTCTTTGTCTGTTCAAAGTTCTCATGGGATCACAGCTACTGCAACATTTGCTCACTTTACCATGGAGGCCTTTGCTGAACAAGTCATCTCCCCATACTTTTCAATGCCTTATAGGGAAAAAGAGAGTCTGATGTATCAATGACATCCTTCTCCAAAGCTTTAGCAGAGGATTTCAGTCCCAAGATCAAGGCATCTCCTCATCCCTCCCATCTGGGACTCAACTTCCTCTTCAGTGACCTCGGTGCCTTCATGCTGCTCCTCTGTGTGCCTGCCCTGTTGTCCTTTTCTCTCACTGGAGGGAGGATGGCCACACTGGCAGAGTCAATATCTGCCCGGGGCTGCAGATGGTTCCGTGAGCCCGGCCGGGCTGGGTCCTTGCGGCCGGAGCCGTTTTACCATGGAGGTTTCTGCAGCGGCTGCGCTGGGGCTGTGTCAGGCTGGGCCGTGCTGGGGCAGGGCCAGGATCTCAGCAGCCAGGCCAGAGCCCAGCAGCAGCACAGCCGGGCCCGATGGCTTCTCCTCCCCCTGCCTGCTGGCCGGGGGTGAACCCCAAGGGCGGCAGAGCCTTGGCCAAGCCGGCCCGGCCCAGGGCTGCTCCTGGGGCCCGGTGGATCTTGGCTGGGCCTGGGCTGGCGGCGGGGCAGGGCTTGGGAGCGGCCAGATGTCAGCACCCGCAGCCACGGCCCGGCCTCGGCCCCACGGCCTCCCCTGCCCTGCCTGGCAGCCGATGGCGCCTGGCAGCTCCCTGGGAAGGGGCCCGGCCCCACGGCAGGAGCCGCCCGGCCGCGCCGGCCGAGATGGAGCTGGGCCAGCCTTGGCACCTCTTTGGGGCCAGATGGGAAAGAGACCCAGCCAGGCTTTCTCATCTTTAACTTGTGTCTGCACAGAGCCATCCGCAGTGTCCTTAGTGCTTTAACAGATTGTCAATTCTCAAAGCTAATTACTGGTTGGTTTTTTGTCAGACACAGAGGAAACTGCTAGGAGCTTCTCTCAGGACATCACTTCTGTGATGCAAAACCACCAGAACAGCACAGAGCACAGAGCTCCTTTGTCCATATGCAGTGGTCATGTGTTCCCGAGGCCTCAGAACCCCTCCTTGGGAGATCTCTGGACCCTCTCCAAGGTGTTTTCAAATGAAAACATTCAGCTCATAGTCTAAGAAAATCGCCAGAGGACAGGGACAGCCTGACCTGTCTGTCCTGGCCACTTATGTCTGGGAGCAATCCTTGGCTATGCAGAATTTGAGAGGCCAAATTCTAATTTTGGCCATGGACCTTGGACATGAAGGCATTTTCTTTTCCACAGGAAGGAAGGAACAGAGCCAAAGTGATTCAGGGGAAGATGAGAGGTGACCACCAGAGGCCAGCCAGAGCTGGCAGGCTTTTTTCTGACAGATACCCTTGCATATAGGAAAATTCTAAGGGAGAATACCAGTTTTGGTAATGGGCCTCAGAATACATGGAGAGTTCTTCTCCATACAAAGAATAGCACAGAGCCCCAGTGCTCCAGGAGCTGATGAGAGGCAGCCCTTGATATTCCAAGATCAGCCAGACCTGTCAGGTGGCCCCTGAGAGGCCAAGCCAGCCACACCTGGTCCATGTTCCCTCGGTTCCATGGGGCCCCACAATGTCCCAATGGTCCCTTGCTTCCAGGAGGCCCTGAGGTGTCACAATGCCCCCTTGGTGACACGAGGCCCTGAAAGGTTGGAATGGTCTCCATGGTTCCATCAGACCCCACAGACTCATAATGGTCTCTGGGTCCATGGAGCCCCGCGGTGTCACCATGGCCTCTTGGTTCCATGGGCTCCAGTGGTGCCACAATGATCCCCTTGGTTCCATGAGGTGCCCACAATGTCACAGTGATCTCCATGGGAAGGAAAGAACCAAGCCCCAGTGTGGCAGGGGCAGGCCCCAGAGGCCAAGGCCAGCCAGACTTGACAGTACTGGCAGATTATGGCTGGGAGCAGCCCTTGGATATAGGGAATTTTGGAGGTGGAACCCCAGTTTTGGCCATTACTGTGTAGATAGGAAGGACAGTTCCTTTCCATAAGAAGGAAAGCGCTGAGACCAAGTGTTTCAAATGCAGGTGAGAGTTAGCCCCCAAGCATCCAAGTGCAGCCAGACCTGTCTCTCCTGGCTGATTTCACTTGGGAGCAACCTTTGGATATAGGGAATCTGGGAGGTGGAATCCCAGTTTTGGCCTTGGG
>QUSF01000965.1:0-17671 GCA_003676055.1 Chloebia gouldiae | reverse complement strand
TGTGCCCCTGCCCCCGGGCCGGTGCCGCCGGGGCTGCCCACGGCAAAGCCGCTCAGCCCGGCCGTGCCCAGGCACAAATCAAAGCCCGAGAGCTCCGGCTCCTCTCCTCCGTGCCAGAGCACGTTCTGCTCCTGCAACGACGCGAGCCCCAAAGTCATCGCACCCCTCTCTGTTCACCTCTTCATCGCTCAGGCAGAGAAAGAACACTCGTGATTGCAGTTCTCAAATAAGTTTCCTTCTTCAAGTATTTCTTCAGATCTGGCACAAACTCCCTCAATACAACAGATGATTCTAATTGGCTTACTAACAGGATTTAGTTGTACTTTTCCCAATAAATCCAAACAGTTTCAGTAGAACATGTTCACAGCCATTTTTCTTTTCTATTCCTTGCATCATAACTCGCCTCTTCACTTTATTATACTCAATTTTCTATTTCAGATTTTAGCTGAAGAAAAATCCCTCTGTCTGAAGATTTGCCCATCAAGTGAGACATATATATTTTTAATAGGGATATCAAACCCAGCCTGATGGAACAAACACCTTGAGACACCTTCTGGACATGAATGTCTCTTAAAAAATATTAAAGTTCTGAAGGTTGAATTGTTTGCAGGTTTAACTGAACTGAAAGAATAACAGACATTGCAATAGGACAAAATGATGACTCTCTAGGACATAATCAATTTTATAGGATTTCTCCAGCAGCCCTTGTCCATAGGGGTTTGCACTCCTGTTGATACATTTACCACAGAAAATATGTACACTTTAAAAAGGGTTACGAAAATGCAATGCCCTTTCTTTATTAACAAAAGCGAAATTATATACTTGGGAAAATCCTAATGCAAAGAAACAGTCTGAGTGCAGCATTTTGCTATTGAATAAGCCCTTATTATCTTAGCCAGATTACTGGGGTAGAGTCTGGCCTTTAATTGATATTTTTAACACCAATATTGTGTAATGGGACGAGAGGACCTTTATTTCCAGCTGCCTCTGCTGGTTTCTGTGGACCCTATATTGACACCAAATAAACACGGTGCTGGGTTTACATACAAATTAATGCAGTATAAAGATACCTGTTATTTCTTCAGAAAGAGTCCCCTACAACAACATAAAATTTCTTCCCAAGCCAAGGGAAGTTTATTTCCTCTGTGGTAATTTTACTGTATGTGTGCTAGGTGGAAATACAGAACTGTGAAAAGGCTCATTTTAGCAGGGATAGCAGCTCACAGAAGTTATTCTGGGGACTGGGCTGGGATGAATCCCATTCCCACGTGTGTGTGCTGGCTGGCAGCAATCACTGCTTCCTCTTAGCAAGGACACTCTGGGGGATGGAGACCTGAGAGCTGTGGAAACCCAGCAAACCCTGCCTGGCAGCTTCTCCAGGCACAGCGCCCTGCCGGGGCCCCGGGAGCACGCTGGGATGTCGGGCCCGGCGCTGCTGGGAGCAGCCAATCCACAGGGGCTCCTTGGGGATCCCTGGGGATCCAAACCTACTGCCCTCCCCGGGCCAGGGCACCGAGAGGGCTGGGAGCTGGGGAGCAGTGCAGATATTGGGGTGGCACAGCTGGGGAGCAGTGCAGATGTTGGGGTGGCAGAGAGCTGGGGAGCAGTGCAGATGTTGGGGTGACAGAGCTCAGGAGCAGTGCAGATATTGGGGTGGCAGAGGGCTGGGGAGCAGTACAGATGTTGGGGTGGCAGAGTTAGGGAGCAATGCAGATGTTGGGGTGGCACAGCTGGGGAGCAGTGCAGATGTTGGGGTGACAGAGCTGGGAAGCAGTGCAGATGTTGGGGTGGCACAGCTGGGGAGCAGTGCAGATATTGGGGTGACAGAGAGCTGGGGAGCAGTGCAGATGTTGGGGTGGCAGAGGGCTGGGGAGCAGTGCAGATGTTGGGGTAGGAGTTCAGAGGAAGATGAGGTCCAGGTGCTGCACAGACAGGCTGGCACTATCCAACACAAACCCGAAAATGGGGAGACCAATAAGGAAAGCGAATTTGAAGGGAAGAAAAGCAAAGCCTGGTGCTCCAAGAGGAACAAACCCCACTCGCTGATGCCCCATCCCATTAAGATTTCTCCCTCTGGCCCAGTTCAGCCCTGTTGATGCCACAGCTGCTGCAGGCATTCCCTGGAGTGTCCCCTCCAGGTGCAGGTGGAATGTGTGCAGGCTGAGGCAGCCCAGTTAGTGGTGGGGGTGTTTAATGGGCCCTTTCCAAACACCCCCCTCACTGAGCCAGCATTGAATGCCCTGCTGAACAATAATCCTGCCCAGAGTGCTGAATGTTCCTGCAGGCCCAAGCCACAGCCCGTGGCCACTGCATCTCCAGCCTTCAACAGCCCCTGGGGAGGAGGGCAGAATTCCTGTTTCTGTCTGGGAATGTTCTCTCCTGGAAGGGGAAAAGCAGCATTTCCTTGCCCATCACCGACCCCGGCAGCCCCACCCCTCTGCCTCCAGCACTGACACGGCGCTGCTGCGGCTCGGGAGGGAGCAGAGGAGAGGGTGGAAGGTGCTGCTCCAGTGTGGAGCCACAGCTCCTGCTCTGCCTCTGGCCCTGCTCAGGAGAAGTGACGGGATCTGAGTTCAGTGCCTGACGCAGCCCTGCCCGACTTCCCGGGCCTGGAGCTCACCGGGCAAACGGAGGGGAAATCGCTGCAGTGGCTGCCGGGCTGACACCAGCAGGAAGGAAAGAACTGAATGGAACTGAAAAATTACACATTTAACCGACAGCTGGATGGCAATAACTGCTTTAGGCCAACACCAAATTCTGCCTGGGGGCATTTATTACCCGAGTCAAGCTGCTGATCTGAGTGGGAGGGAGGGCTTTGCAAACCACAGACAGCACAGAAGGATCTCTCCCACCAGCAGCCTGTCTGCTTCTATGTGCTGACCAGCTCCTCAGTATTTACAAAAAAAAAAAAAGTCCTTTCCTTGCTGCTAAATGCAGCTTGACACCACTCAAGTGACCCTGCTGGCCCAGCTCAGTCTCTGCAAACATCCCTCAGGAACACTGCAGACAAATCCAGACAAATCCCAGCCAGCAGAGGCAGCTTTGAGCTCTGCAGCCGCCGTGATCCACGGCCACGATGATGGAGATGAATGAGTGGAGCCGGATTGGTGACGGTCCCTGGCCAGTGCCAGAGAGTGGCACCAGCAGTTCTCAAAAGGAATCAGAAATGAGCCTGAGGAAAACACTGGGCATCTTTGCTCCTTGTGGGTTTGTGCTACAGATATTGGCATTAGTATTTTTCATTGACCATCATGCTGATCAGTGCCTCCAAACTGCACATGGAATTTCCACCAGGATCTCCATGTCTCAGCTTTGCTCAAGGCTCTATTGGATCCACCAAGAGGCTGGGAAGGAAGGAGGAAGCCCTGGAGGTTCCTTCTGCTGAAGGAGCCTGGAGGCTGAGGAGGGACTTTGAGCAGAAAGGGAAAAGGGACTTTGTTGGAGCACTGTGTGGGATGCACAGGGAATTAAGGTACTGCTGCACTTGGGGACAGGCAAGGAAAGGCCAGAGAGTTCTTCAGAAATTATAATATTGTAACAAAGAAACAAATAAATATCTGGGAAGTACAGAAAGAGACAGACCTTAAACACATCATGGTTTAACCCCAGCCAGCAACTAAGCCTCACACAGCCCCTCATTCATCCCCCTCAGTGCGATGGGGGAAAGAATTGGGAAAGTGAGAGTGAGTGCGCTGCTCAGCAGTAACAAAGTCACTGAACCATCAGCTCTGTTCAGTACAGATCTAAACCACAGCCCTGTGCCAGCTGCTGTGAGGAAAGTGAGCTCCTTCCCAGCCAAGACCAGCACACCTGTCAACAGCATCTGCACCCAGAGAAGTGGGTTTGGTGTGTCCAGACCAAGTGTTTTGCTGTTATGTTGTCTTGCAGAAAAATATGGTCCAAGAAATCTTTGTCTTCACAAACATCCTTTCCCTCACCTCCCCACAAACGGAAATACATTAAATGTGAATTTAGCCATAAATGTTTCAGTTGTTAAGATTTCAGTTCCTACTACAGCTCTTGCTGTAATGCCACCTTTAGCATAATCCTTCAGCTTCAACAGATTTTTAAAACACAGGAAATCTTCTTAACACAAGGCTTACTACAAGGAGTGACTTTTGGATTATCTGTACGTTTTTCAAATTCTCGTCAAAATTCAAATTGCCTGATGAAATATTTCAGGAACATGAAATAAGTGTTCCTGTCCCTGAAATGCCCACATGGAGTGGTGAGGGGGAAATCAATTACTACACCACATTTAGTGCCACATATATGAAACACACTGGAACCATGACATACAAAGGAAAAGAAAAAATCTGGGCAATGCCTACAAGTAACTGCAAGCCTCAGAAATCTTGCTGGATTTTCACAACCTCTCAATGAAGGATGTGCACAGATCCCAGCAGGGTTTTCCATCTCTGGGTCACTGACTGCAGGTGAGCAAGGACCAGCTCTCTCAATACCCCTCCTGGCTTCTTCTGTGCCTTCAAACCAGGAACACAGAGTCCAAAATGTTCCATATCTGACAAATCTGGAGGGTGATGCAGGGTGCTGTTAATTTTTCTGTGTATTCAGCTCACAGGCCATAAAGCACACACTGGCTGTGCTTCATGGTTTCTGTCCAAAAGCCAATCAGCCCTTCCTCATAAATAAAACAAACAAAAAAAAACCTGAGACATGCCACAATCTTTGTCTTTCTCACAAATGCCTCAATTTCTCACTTTTATCCACAATTTCTCCTCCTTATTTTCCAGCTTATGTAGCCTGGATTCAAATCCTCTTCCAGAAAACATGAAAAAATAGGTAGCAGCTATTTCAGAATAAACATTGACTGTCACATCTCTTCAAAGCCTTTTCTGAATTTCTGCCCCATCCTGCACCATGCCACCAACACCTGCAGAATTCCTTGCAGACCTTCCAAGCTGTGATCCTTTTCTAACCTCTCTGGCCAGTATCCCATTCACCTGCTGTGGTCCCAGCACCCAGAGGGGACTGACAGCATCTCTGGTGGCACTTAAGACACAACCTTCCATTTCTGTATGCATGGCCAAGCTGCAGAGGAATAATTCACAAGGACGAACATATTCTCTCTTGCAAACGCCGCAGACGCACCACCCGGGCTGCTTGGCGCTCTGCCTTTCCCAGGGAGGCGCTCGCAAAGAGGAGGAGGCAGCTGCGGAACGCTGCCCGCGCTGGCGCTGCGGAGGGGCCGCCGCCCTTCCCGGGCACATTCCCGGTCCGCTTCCCCTCCCGGCCGAGCCGGCCCCGAGCGCTGCCCGGTCCCGGCGCTGCCCGCAGCGCCAGCCCGAGGAAACGCCTTTCCCCCTCTGCTCCGGGACACCAGCGGCCGGCGCCCACGGCAGGGACACAGCGATGCCCCCCTCGTGCCACTCCGCAGTGCCACATCTTTATTTAAAGAGGAAAAACCCACCAGCCTCATCCCCCAGGATGCTACATCCAGACGTCTTCCAAACACCCCAAACCGCGTGCACCTTCCTCTGAGAAGTCCATGGCTATTACTGCTGGAAACACTTACTAACTTTCCAGCTTTGATGCCCACCAGAATTTCTTTGGGAAGGAGGAGCTACTCTCCCTTCCTTAGCCCATCTTTGTGCACGGAGCCTTCTCACCTTCCCAG
Organism: Chloebia gouldiae; assembly: GCA_003676055.1. Classification (NCBI taxonomy): domain Eukaryota; kingdom Metazoa; phylum Chordata; class Aves; order Passeriformes; family Passeridae; genus Chloebia; species Chloebia gouldiae. Next base: position 12,033 of record QUSF01000965.1, on the reverse strand, counting down.
CCGCCCTGCTGAGCCTGGAAATGCCCCTGCTGCTGCCCCTGCCAGAGCTGCCCTTTGGCAGCAAAACCAGCTCAGGACTGCCGTTCATCAAAATGCCATCGAGTGGCTTAAAGTTTGTAATAAGAAGCTTCTGTCACTCAGTTTTGCATCTAAAATTTTCAGCTGATGACATATTTAAGAAGATGACATGAGGAAAGGGTGCAGTCAGAAGCAATCACCATTTGTGTTTCAGAGCTCCCAGGTTCTCCACCACTTTCCATCACTTTCGTAAATGCCATTCCTCACCACCTGTCAAGCACTTGGCATTTTCTGAAAACCAGGCAAATTATTAATTTAATTAATTATTAAGGAGCCTTATAAGGTCTTTGGAACGTACCTGTCAGTCTCTTTTTTTCTTTTAAATATCAGCAGCTGTTTTAATTCACTGCATTTTCCACGTAGGGGCACTTTTCTTCTCAGCTACACCGGGCAAAATCTCAAACTTCCCTGAAGTGCAGGGCAAATGCAATATGCAGTGCATATAATAAAGTTTAGGATATGGGGAGGTGAGAGTGAGGCTTATTGAAAAAAATACAGACACTGAGATTTCCTTCAGACACTGCAGTGTACCTGGAAACTCTCATGTTTAGAAAAACTTACATCTGAATTTTCCAGTTAGCTTTCAAGTCATTAAAAATAATTGTTTAAAAAAGCAGTTTGATGCTCTAATAATCCCAACCACATGGAAAGTTTGCCAGCTGGACAGACCTTCAGGACAAACTGCAAGCACTTGGGCAGTACCTTTCCTCATCATTTTGAGGGATTTTAATTAAAGACATCTCTTGGAGCACCGCTGAAAGGAAGACCCCTTCCAGAAGCTGGATCCCTCATGCCAGAGCAAGGCCTGCTGAAGACCTGCTGTGTGCACGGGGCTGTGGACACGGAACCAGCAGCGCTCCTGCAGGAAGGAGCCTCTTTTGGGCTCTCCTGGAACAAAGTTCTCCTCAGTTACACTTTCAAACCATCTGAGGAAACAAAGTACAGGACCTAAACACCCGTGGAGAAAAACCTTCAGAACCTGCTGCTGCCTTTGCAGCTCACACAACAGGAGTACAAATGAGCATCAATGAATGTAAGTATTTTCTGCTGCAGATCTGTAACTCCCTTCCCCGGGGCAACATCTCACAGGTTAAGGGTGCTCCTACACCAAGAAACACTTGGGATTTATTAAACATGCAAAAGTGCAGGAAGGAAAGTTGAATACAAACTAATAAGGCCAGAAGAACCTGGTGAAAAACTCAATATTTGCATTGTGGGTAAAAATAACGTTCCTTCAAAGGCAGCAGAATAAATTCTAAGGGCTAATGCAGCAATACATCTTGCTCTGACAGGCATCCCCTTGCCCTGATAATGTGCACATATGTTGAGAAAACAGAACTCATAATCCTCACAAATTTACAAAACTGAAACACTGATTGCACTAAAAATGTACTCCAAACTGCACCTGCCTCGTTTATTAATTAATGTTTAATGCCCAACAGAATGTAGTTTTGGAACTGGTAGACTGCTGGATTGTTATTTCCCTTGATTTCTTTTCAATAAATTAAACCCCACCAATCTGCTAGGGACACCCCTACAGGTAGAGGGAAGGCATCTGATTGATAATGATTCTGAATAATGGCACTGGGATGAATTACCACTTCCCAAAACAAAGAGATTATTAGGCTGTGAGCTCTGTTTCCTACTCCTTCAATTCTAAAGCTATGATTCCAATAAGAAAGTCCTTGTAGATGCTGCTGATTTTACAAGAAAGGTGATGGGTGATACTGAAAATCGTGGTTCTCTCTTTCTAGGCATGGGCAAAGCAGGAGTATTTTGTCAGCCTGCAGGGAAACCTTGGGAGAAGCAATGCCAGGCAGAGGATGCAGGACAGTCCTCAATCCAGACCCATGCACTGCATTTATGGCAAGGCAGGGGCTGGATTTTAACATGAGGATGGTGCAGGGAGGCAAGGAAGGGCAGAGGATGCACAGATGTGGGCCACTGACATTAATTTCCAAAAACCCAGAAGAAGTTTGCCTGGATGTGCAGAGATGTCTGGGCATGGCTTTGTGCATGAGGAGGAATTAGGTGAAAAGGACCTAAACCATCAGCCTGGGTGCTCATCTTTACAAACCTCATCCCTTGCCATAATTTGATCATGTTTGTTCAATAACAGAGATTTCAAAGCTCCTCTAAGCAGACACTGCAGTGCTTGTGTGCAAAGCATGTGCTAACACAAAGATGGTATCTTCAAGTTTGCTGGAAACAAGTACTTCAAATCTGGAGTCTGCTATTGAAAACTGCTCTGTTAAAAGAGTAGTAAATTTAAAGACTGAATGCCACTTTTCAGACTGCCAGTATTCTTCAGAAATGAATTTTTAATATCTCTAATGGCCTGCTTTCCTATGGATTACTAAAACCATAGCCAAGGGGAACCATTATCATCAACGTGAGTCCAGGCCATCAGACAGCTAATTAACAGCAGATCACTCTTCTCCCAGTTCCATGTTTTTTCCAATGTGAAGATCTCCATAACTGAATGCCATACAAAATACTATGCAAAGCATCCAGCTTTTTCCCAGCATCAGCAGGAGCTGAGTGCCACTGAGAGGATGTGCCAGCACAGAGCTGGAGGTGCTCTGATGTTCACTCATTGAAAGGCTACAAATGCAAATCACAGTAGGATTCAGAATGGAGCCTGGGGGAATGTGAGAATAACTGAAGCCCAGCTGGAATGAAAAATCCTCTGGAGCAACAAATTCAATATGCCAGGGAAAAAAAAAAAAAGGTCTGAATTGAATAAAGTCTTGCAAGCAGACTGGCTAACACAGCAGCAAAAGTTATGCTCAGAGATGGAAACCAAAATAAAAACAGGGGGAGGGGTTACCACAGTGGGAATGGAGACCCAAAACACATTAATTAATTGCATTCTCCCAAATTAAAACAAGGACACCACCATCCCTAAACTCCTGCATGGAAGCAAGTGCCTCAGCCTTCTGCTGTCCATGCACAACCAAGCTTTCTCTGTGTCTTCCTAATGAAATATGTGCAATATCCAATTACCAATCACTGCCAATTAAAACGCTATTTCCCAATAATAACATCCTGCTAACTGAATTTCCACACAGCCTTGGCAGCCTGGTCTGTGAGCAGCTCTGCCATCCAGCAGTTCCTGTGCTCTCAGTCTAGGGATGTGCCCAGCAGATGGATGTGCCAAGGACGCTGCCTGAATGCCAACTGCTGCTTTCCACACAGGCAGAGGTGGAGGGGGTGGGAACAAACATTCCCACGTGGAACACAATTAAAATTGACCCACGAGGTGTCACTGTTGCTCCAGAGAAATTCAGCAGCCAGGGGCTTTCCCTGGGCACAAGCTGAGACTGGGAGTGGGGGACTGACTCCATTGGGGATGCACCAACAGGAGCTCTGGTTACTTCTCCTCCCTTTCCCAAACTCCACACGTGCCCACACCTTTAAAGAGAAATCCAGCAGCACCACCTACCCAAATGCCACCAGCTGCTCCTTCCTTCTGCCACTGGCTCCTTGCCTGCTGTCCTGCTACCTCTTGCCAAACCCCCACTGGAATGGACTCGGCTCTGCCACTGCTGCAGCTGCTGGAGCTGCCAAGGGAAGGCAGCGGGTCCCAGCTGCTTTCAGACCCCACCTTCAGCTGCCTCGGGAACCAGAGAGCAAAGCCAGCAGGGAACAAATCCTGCTGCTCACAGCACACACCAGGGGCTTCACTGGGCCTGGCTGCTTCATCCCAATGAAATATTTACAGCAAAAATAAATACTCCAGAAAAACCTCCCAGAACATGTCATTTCAGAGCATGATTGGATGTATTCAAGCCTACACATTCCAGATTTTAACCAAAAAGGGATTCATAGCATTTACCCTGTATGGAAACACACCTACTGCAAACATCCCAATGTTTGTAGGAGCAAAGATTCAGCCCAGCCCCACAGTATCAGTGTCAGGCCACCCTAACAGCTGTCCATGGATTAACTGTGCCAGTTTGTTTTTCCAAGCTCTGAGAGAAGAGAGGCCAGTGGCTCCTCTGTGTGTTTGATGATTCCACTGGAACTTCCCAGCACTGCTGCTGCAGGAGGATGCCCAGCTATGTCCATCAGTGCTGCACGTGTGGGATGAAAGGAGAAATAACTACTCCTTGGGAGCACTGAGCTTCCCTTGGGATGAAGACACTGGCATTCTTAAAGGAAAAAATTCTTAATTTTCACATTAAACCAATCTCAAAAGAAACCCCATCTGCACCATTTTGCATCTCTCCCATCTTTTCCCCTTCAGGACCCTTCAGGATAATGGGCTTGTTGGAAACAGAAGTGCCAAGGCTCTGTGATTTCCAACACCCCAAGGACCAGCCACACTCTCTTTTGCTATGAAGTGATCCCTTGCTACAGAACTGCCAAGGATCTTGGAGAGCTGGGAACAGTGAGCAGAAAGCTGCTCTCTCCTGAGGCCCCTTGGGACACTGGCTGTACCTCTGCTGCTTTGGGATGGAGAGGAGGGCCCAAGCCCCTCCCTGTTAAGGGCTCCCATTAAAGGGGCATCGCTGCTGCGTGGCTGAAAGAATCAGACCCAGGTTTGGTGCCCCCAGAAGGAACCCAAATTTCTAGTCCAGAGCTCTGCCAGCTGCTCTTTCTTTGAGTAAGACCTTCACAGAGCTAATCCTGACAACCACAACCTGCAGGAACACTGGGGTTTAGGCCACGTGCTACAGAGGCACCCCTGGGTTTGCTGTAAGCCCCAAATCACCCCAAAACGGCAGAATAAATGCACAGTGCTGTGCAAGGTGGAGCAGTCTCAGTGTGCCCTGACCTCTCACTCTCTTTTCATCTGAATGCACTAAAAGCTCTCCAGAACCAAGCCAGTGTCTGTGCCCAGATATTTGTGCATTTATGGGGCACATGAGGTTTCCACTAAACAAACTCTGGGATCTCTCCTGGGCTCAGGAGTCCCTGCAGCTCTTGCCCACATTGCCAATGGATCACAGCTCCATCGAGCTGGGACTGGAGCCCAGACTGCCAGGACCTCCTTTACTGAGTGGGGACATGAAGATAAAGCTGCCCCTGCTCCCTGCCAAGTGTCCCAGTCGTGTCCTACACCAGGAACTGTTTCCCTACAGCAGTTACAGCTTCCTTCCATTGTCCCCTTCCAGCCATTGTCCCCTGTGCTGCAGAAGTGGCCTGAGGCTGCAGGTGCTGTGCCCAGCCAGGCCTGGAGCCCCTCTGCCACTTTGGACAGGCCAGGACAGGAGGAGGAAAGGAGCCAGTGCCAGAGTTATGTTGGGAGCTTGCCTGAGCAGAGGGATTCGTGCCTGCTCCATGTCCAGCTCCAGTTCCCTGAGCTGTAACAGCCTCGGCCTCTCCCAGTGTCAGCCACAGAAATACTGCTCAGAAAAAGGGGCCATTTCCTTGGCCCAGTTGGGAAGAACAGCCCCTCTACACTGGGAACACCTTTCTCCTGCCTGATGGTCCCAACACAGTAAGCACAGCTTTGGAACACACCTCTGGCCTCTGAACTGAATAATTGCATACCTAATGCTAATTAATTTTACTTTAGAGACTACCCAACTATTGCTCTACATTTGTCAGCACTTCCTATAAATAGTCCTAGTACTAGATTATTATGGAAAAAGTTTAAAATTGGGTTGCTGCACTTGAACACGCTAGGTTATCTTTTCTGCAGACAAAAGACCCACTGAACAGTGAGCTTTCCTGGAAGATTTACCTGCTTATTAAAAACCACAGAGGCCACTCGAGTTACCTCAAAGACATGGGAACTTCTCTTTTCTAAAGGGAAGAATGACCCATGGACACTGCAGCAGGAATTGCTCTTCTCCTGCTCATTAGCCAGGGGAGGTCATTCCCTATCACGTTGCAGAACCATTCTATTCTATTTCAGAGCTCACCTTCCCCCAGCTGCTCTCCAGGGTGCCTGATGTGAATTATCTGTGGTAGGTAACATTTACTGAACAGCACTGTAATACCCCTGCCAGCCGTGGGGAAAGGGAGCCAGAACCTCAGGTGAACACAAAGGGGTTTTCCCTATGGAAAAGCAGCTGTGCAATGTGTGGATCAGTGATTTCAGCAAGGGCTGCACACCAGCCCTGACCAGGCACTGCTGTAGATTTGAGAGGGGCTTGGACACCAAAGAAGCTCAGCTCTTGCTCCTGTGAGCTGAGGAAAGGCTGTCCTAGATCACAGCACAAATCTGCCCAGGACACTGCCTCTGGGAACAGCAACAGCCAGGTGTAAGGACATGGAGCAAGCCCAGAGCCAGATTGCTGTTCTGTGCCCCAGCTCCCGGCAGCCAAGAGACTTCACAGGGCAGAGATGTGATCCTTGAACCCAGGAGATGAGGGAATGGACATTCCCTTCCTGATTTGTGTGACCTCTCTGCCACCCTTAGGAAACCCCAGAGGGAAACAGAGCAGGCCTGGAGCCCCCATTCAGCAGCAGGGAAGAGCCAGAGCTCCGGGGCAGCGTCCTGGGCCAGGCACTGAGTGGGGACAGGAGCCCTGCAGGAGCCAGGGATGGAGGCAATGCGTGTCAGCTCCAAGCCAACACCTCCTCTGCCACTTCTTCATTCTACTGGTGGGAGGCAGAATGAACCAAAGTTAATCACCCCAGTGGTACAGGTTAAAAAGAGCAATGGACTGCTGTTTACAGCCAACCCCTTCAGCTGAGCTGTGCTTGCTAATAACAATTTTATAAAAAGATTATTACAACTTGATTTCTAAGTTGTTCCTGTTGACCCACGGTGTCCTTATGTGAGAGCACTTGTTATTCACAGTGCAAGCAGTTTAATCCCAGGTGTGAAACGATAACTGATGAGCAAGTAAGTCCTAGGAGTATAAAATCACAATTTATCCTGGATTAATCATCATGGACTACCTGAGAACAGTAACTGCCATGTATTTTAAAGACACGTTACCCTTTGAATTTGGTTTACTGCACTTTTCTGAACTGAAAAACTCACTCCCTTGTCATCCTGCCAGTCACTTCCAATATTTAAGTACCTGAAAAATAAGTTACCTAAACTTAAGTAATTTCAACTTTATTACATACTTACTTCCTTTCACAATAAATATACTTTCTAAAATGCTCTAACACTGCTAGCATTTCATGTGGTATTTTCCTGTCATTCCCTTCAGGCAGCAGGGGGAATGTTATTGAGTGCAGCCCCAGTTGTTTTGTGCTTTCCCAGGAATCAAATCCTCTGTCTTGATTTGATTTCTGGACCCAAGCAGGTTTGGTGGGATGGCATTTATCTTGCTTAAACAGTGAGAAAACGCAGCTCAGAAATGATGTCTCAGATTATTCACAAATAACTGTAGGAGGGTCACTGCAGAAGGAGCTCAATAATGAATTAAAACAACATCACCATTCCCAGTTCCTTCTATGTGGTACCCACAAACACAAACTGGCATTACAAAATCCTGACCATCAGCAGGAACTCAGGATTCCCAGTGAGTTTTTCTGCCCAGAAATCTTAAAAACAGAAACTCTTAAAGACAAACAAGGGGGAGTTAAATGTTGGTAACACAGACATTGCTCATTACTTGGTTTGAAACACACACACACACACAAATAGACAAAAAAACCCCAAACCTGTCAATAAGACAGTTCTGAGTTGTCCCAGCTGATTAAAAAGCCCAGCCCAGCTGTCACATCAATATCCAGGTTTTCTGCTTGGTGCCATAATTGTCATGAAAGGCCACCAAGGGAAAGTGGTTTTGCTGCATTTCCCATAAAGGTTCCTGTGAACAGAGTTTAACCACATCCTTTGTTTCAGCTGGAGCAGCAGAGGTCCTGCAGGTCTCTCTAACCTGGAACTGGGTTTAAACTGGGGCTGCTCGTACCAATCTAAACCCAGGAAGTGACAGGAAAGTCGAAAGCCATCAGAATTTCAGCTTTAGTATGGGACAGAAGCAGCAAGGGCCCTGCCTCTCATCTCCCCACAATTTCAGAGCTCCAGCACTTGCTAAGTATCTTACTTGGGATGCACCTAAACAATCTGAATCTTCAAATAACACCATTACCTGGGCAATAAAATGGAACTTCTGCAGATTGTTTAGGATCTCCAGAGAGTACACGGCAGGGGAGGGAGGGTGAAGCCTTGTGAATGGAAATACAAAGTGAAATTGGAGCTGAGGCATTTTGGGAACATTGCTGAGCTGAATGGCAGCTCAAAGAACCCTCACTAAGTGATGGATAAAAGCTCCAAAAGAGCTTTATTTTAGGCTTGGCTGCACAGAGAAGTGTGTGCTAATAAACTGACTCATCAAAATTAAAATGTTTCCATGTCCATCTCTTTAGAATTAATACCTGTAAGCACGGTTTCACCACATTCACTAAAGCTTGTGCTCTGATGTTGCACAGGACAAGGTTTGAGGAACTGTATTCTCTTTGGAGAATTGGGTACTTGCTTTTCTACAGGAAAAGTTTTCTTCTCCCAGAACAGCAGTTACCCACAATGATGGGTTTTAATTAGGGACAACTTCATGTACAGTGCTCAGCATTTAGGATGCAGGGGAAGAATTCTGAGAGGACACTGAGGATTCCAGGCACATATTGCCATTAGCTGAAATACTGAAGGACATTGCTTAATTCCTTTAAAATAACCCAAAATTTACTGGCTAGTGGTTCTTGCACCTCGGTACCTGTTAGAGGATCCAGCTAAGCCCAAGGCCTGTTTGAGCAGCCCTTGTAGAGCACAGGAGAGGGGAGGAGTGAACATCACAAATTGAAGCCACTTCAGCACCAGCTGTGTGCACAACTGGAGCTGAGAGCCACTGCTCTCGGTAAAGGGGACTGGGAGGAAGGCACCTTCCTCTCCCTCCCCGTGCACAGCCCTGACCCTGGCCCAGCCCGGTGTTCCAGGCCCCCCAGGACACACCCGCCATGGAAACTGTGAGAGGCAGGACCGGCAAAGCCGCGTCGGCTCCGCGGCTCCGGCCCACAGAACCCAGCACAGGGGCACGTCAGCAACCGGGCCAGAGCCACATACAGATTCATTTCTGGTCAAGCACAGCTGTAAGCATCTTTCAGATAGAATTTCACAGCATACTAAACAAGAGATAGCCATTAAAAGTGCTCCTTTAAAACCTGGCACAAACAGAAACAAACATCCCACCCCTCGGGCTGGGATGCTGCCCATCTAACCCCATCCCTGAGACCCAGGCCCGTGCCTGGAGTGCTGCTGAGGGAACAAACTCCCCACGTGGGCATAAATGGTGCCACCGGGGCAGGGCAAAGTCCGACTTGGCTGCACTGAACAAAGCCCTCATTGCACTGCTGGGATGAGTCTCTGCCTTGCACTGCTGCAGTTACCAGTGGGCTGGGTTAAGGGGCTGGTTTGGATGCAAACACAGAACTGACCCATGAGAAAAGAGGAATGGATGTGGCCAGTGCAGCCTTTCAGTGCACTACAAACAGATGGCAGCACGGGGAAATGGGAAATGCCACGACTCACAACTCATCATTTTGCCATTCTCCTTCAAATGAAAAAAAAAAAAACAGAGGATATTTTCATTTTTGCATACAGAGTTTATACAATTCTCCAACATATGTGAGGACTTTTTGAATAGCCTTCAAAATTTTCAAATGGGTCATTTTTTTAAGTGCACCCATAAAGTCATGATCTGTACTGGCTGGGATGTGAAAAAAAGGGTAATGAACATTTAGCCAGAAGCCCTTTTCTGAACAGCAATAAACAAGAAGATTATTGGAGTAATACTTCAGTTCGTTGTCACTTTCTAGTGAGTGGGGATAAAAACCAAACAGAGAGCTGGAACTTTTTGAACTCCTGAGCTCTGATTTCTGGTGCATTCAAAGGATGTGAAAGTTTACATGGAGTGTACATACCAAACACCTGGGACACCTCTCCTTTATTTACTGCAGCTTCACCCTGTATTGACTTGAACCAGCAGCAACTGGCGTGTCCTTGGTGCATTTCATCCTCACACTGCCCTGTGCACAGCACCTCTGCGAGAGGGTAAGTGAGGGCATCTCATCACCTTCACCCTAAAGGTGGTGGAGAAACTGCAAAGTGAGCTGAGCAGTTGTCAATTATTGGCTCATGTGAAAGAGGTTTCAGGACTGGGTCTAGCTTCAGCTAAGATACATCAGTGTTGTGTGGGCAGCATAAAAATATGTAATGTCCTTAACTATTTACCTCTGTGCACTGCCGGGCCTGGGAGGGAATAAAAACTGCCACAAGAAATGCACAGTGAGGAGGTAAGAAACAAAAGAAAACAGAATCTCTCATGTTTCATTACGAGTGCGCCTTGCAAAGGGAAGTCCCCAGCCTGTTCCTGTGAGCAAACTGACTGATGGATTTGGTTGATGCAGAGACAAATACCAAAGCTAATACAGTGACTGAAATGGCATCTGCCCCACATCCTAGAATTGCTGAGGAAGGATGAGTGACACTCTTGGAAAGGTAGGAATATTGCTAGTGTTGCCTTAATTTGCTCTGGAGCACTGGGAGTCTGCTGATTTCCCTGTGTGCACCCATCTGCTCCTCAGGATAACATCACACAGATTTGCACTGTTCTGTTCTCAAACTCAGATAACTCCTGGAACCACAAACCAGACAATTCTGAGGTGCATTTACATGAGCTTGGCCAAGAGGCATGAAAAATGTACACTCAAGCCAGTGCATGATGCTGCCCAGTTTGTGCTGGTGCCATTTCCAGCTCTGCTGCTACAAGCCTCACCTTCAGCATCACCTGACCCATTTCCTTTACAGTCTGACAAATACATCTCTAAACCACCATCCTTTTAGGTCTCTGTCTAACCAAAATACAATCAGATTAAAAAAAAATAAAATTTGACATTTAGTGTTGAAAGCAAAAAGCCCACAAAACTCAGACTCTGCAATTATTAACCAATAATTGAGGCATTCTGAAATTCTCAATCCTTTGTGGCAATTCCAGCCAGAAAGAGAATCACAGGACCATTGCCAAACCCCAAAACCCCATCAGTGCCATCACAGCAGGAAAGGACAGGAAAAGCCTTTTTGCACTATGAAGTGGCTCCTTGAGGGCCATGCCAGAAAACCTTCAGGCCATTTAGAAACTAAATTATGGCCACTGAAGTGTTGTAACTCTTCAACTGGACAAAAAGCACAGCTCTCCACATGTATTTATTACACATTACAAAAAAGGCTACAGAGATAGAAGCATTTTTTTAAAAAGGTCTCATCTGAAATTTCATAAAGACATGTGAGTTACAGAAATGTGGTAAAAGGACAGTAGGAGCCTTCATGCATCCCAAGACAGCAGCAATGGTGATGCATGCTTTGAATATCTCAGTTTCTGTCCATACTTCAAAAAGCAGTGAGGAGATGTGAGCTGGCAAGACAGAAAAACAAGCTTATGACAAAAAATATTTTTCCAGATGTCTCCCTTGTCTCAGTAGATCTCTTTTGAGTGCAGGCATTCATTCCCACTCCCCTAATAAATGTTCACAGATTTACATAACCTGGGGTGCACTCACTGCAAACAGAGCCAAACAACCCTTTGAAAACCTATCTACACATTTCTGACACAGTTTCCCATCTCCAAAGGTGTGAGGAGCAACAGGCTGAGGACAAAAGACACAACTGTGCACCCACAGCCTGACAGAGAGCTCTGACTGTAACCTTTGGAGTTCCAAAAATGCCATTATTACCTGCAGGCAGCAATGTGGCAGCAAAGGCTTCCTTGATTTTCCGTAAGAAAACCCCCAGGCATTAAAAAAGCTGATTTATGTTCTGGGGTTTGTGACTGTGCAATATTCAGGTTGATTTCACCAACCAGTAATCAAACCAGCTCTGGAGAGTTGGTAGTTACAGATGATCTCCCAGCTTGCAAATGAAAAGCTGTTATGGCACAGGCAAAGTGTCCCTGCTCCCACTGAGAACTGTGCTCAGCAGACACAAAGTGGGGACTACATCTGTAAAGGAACATGTGCTTAAGGTCATGGCTGACTCCCCTGGTCCCCCAG
>QUSF01000964.1:0-17688 GCA_003676055.1 Chloebia gouldiae | reverse complement strand
ACCAAAAATCTCTATTTTGATCCATTATCCACCTCCACTCAGGCCTAAAAGTGGAATTATTGGATTGTCCATGTAGAGAATTCCACCCCAACACCAGAAATCCCCAAAAATCCCCATTTTGAGCCATCATCCACCTGTACTCAGGGCTAAGAGTGCCATTCTTGGATTGTCCATGTAGGGAATTCCCCCCCAAGACAAAAAATCCCCAAAAATCTTCAAAAATCCCCAAAAATCCCCATTTTGAGGCATCATCCACCCCCACTCAGGGCTAAAAGTGGAATTCTTGGATCGTCCACGTAGAGAATTCCCCCCCAAGACCAAAAATCTCTATTTTGATCCATCAACCACCCCCACTCAGGGCTAAATTTCTTGGATCGTCCACATAGAAAATTCCACTCCAAGACCATAAATCCCCCCAAAATCCCCATTTTGATCCATCAACCACCCCCACTCAGGGCTAAAAGTGGAATTCTTGGATCGTCCACCTAGAGAATTCCCCCCAAGACCAAAAATCCCCCCAAAATCTCTATTTTGATGCCTCATCCAGCCAGAAGCGGGGTCTCCTGGAGCACCTGCCCCAGCAGCCGTGCTCCAGGGAAAGCCGGGCTCTCCGGAGGGTCGGGGCCGCAGCGGAGCCCTCACCTGAATGACGGCTGTCAGGCAGGCCAGGGTGGCAGAGATCTGCAGCCTGGCCGCCCCCAGGGCCGTGGAGTTCACCCTGGTCTCGTTGGTGGTGTGGTTGAAGAACTGGAAGTTGGACTCGGGAGCCAGCTCGCTGCAGATGTTGCCGACGATGATGCTGATGACAGCGAACGTCCCTGCGGGCAGCACGGGGAGGTCAGGAGCTCCTGGAAGGCTCCGGGGCAGGTGGGGCAGGGCAGAAGGAGTCACTCAGCACCGCCAGCCCCACGGGAGGAGGCACAGTGGCGTTGGGGGGACATCCTGCACAAAGCCCTGGCACAGCAAACGTGCCGGCGCTGCACACAGCGGCACTGCCAGGCAGCGCCGGGCAGGCTGCTCCTCACCTGGCACCATCTGGTGAATGCCCCCGAGGAAGAAGTAGGTGAGCAGGGGAAAGAAGGAGGAGTAGAGCCCGTTGACAGGAGGCAGATTGGCCAGGAGGGCGAAGGCCATCCCTGCAAAACACGAGGAGGGGCACAAGGCTGGAGGGAGAGCCTGGGGTCATTGCTAAAACACAAAATCCCTCCCAACGGGGCACCAGCATCGCCTGCAGAGCTTTACTTGAGCTGGCAAAGCGTTATTCCCCCTTGGACAGGCAGAGAGGGACTCTCTCACCTTGTGGCACTTGGATTGTCCCCGCGCTGATCCCGCCGAGCACATCAGGCAGGATGTAGTCCTTGATTTTGTACTTGGGCAGCCACGTCAGTATTGGGAACAGGTGGAAGAGGGTGAGCTTGAACCTGGAAGCGGAACATCTAAAAGGGAGATAAAAAATGAAAGCAGAGTTGAAAGGTGAAGAATTCGAAAATGAAAGAAGGGAGGAAGAGAAGGAGCTGGAAGTAAGGAAGGATCTTCCAAGAAATGTCTCAACCTTTCTCCCTCACCAGATTCTGATCCCTCTCTTTTCTCTATTATTGCCTTCCTTTACCCGAGGAGTGGAGATAGATTTCCAAGAATGTGATCAGCAGGGTTATTAACCTTTGTTTACATAATTAGAAGCCTTTCTTTAAGGTGGTATTGGTTTCAAACAGAAAGCTGAGAAAAGGAAATCACAGCTGGAAAGCTTAAAAAAAATAATCCACATGTTCCTACATCACCAATTGTGCTTTTTCCACTATTAAAAATAAAAACAAACCCTTCCAAAACAGGACCCCAAATCCCAAATGCACTCAGTGCAAACTGCTCTGCTGAGAAAAGAGCCACCAATTTCATTTTTTTCAGCCCAATTTGCATTTCTCCCATACCTTTCATCCATCAAACTCCCTGAAGACCACGGTTCCCCAGAATAAAAATGGGATCTGTATTCCCAGGTCTGAATTATACCCCCCCAATTCCTGACTAAATCTGGTTTACATTCTACAGCATTCCCTGTTACCTGAAAATGTTTCTCAGTTTCTCCCCAACGGGGTAAGTTCTGGTTTTCTTCTCAAACTCCTCGTCGAAGAGGCTGACGGAGTAGGCAGGACGTTCGATGGCATAGCGAGGCCTGGCCTGGCTCATCTCTGGATCATTTGGATTTTTCCCAAAAAAAAAAAATTAAAAAAAAATTTAAAAATAGAGCAAAGCCAAGAATGTGGCTGGAGCTGGCCCCACCTGCGCTATAAGAGAACGGACACCTCCAGCTCTGGAGCCCTCCCCGAGCTCCTCCACCCTAAATAGTTTCCCCGTGGCAGAGAGGCAGGACCGGGGAGTGGCTTCCCCCAGCTCCGGGGGCTGCTGCTGCTCCCCGGGCCGGAGCTTTGCGGCTCCTCGGAGGTGATGCTAATGAGCAGTGCTAATGAGCGGCGCTAATGAGCGGAGGGACCCGAGCCCGCACCGCCTGGCAGGCGGGCAGGGGCGCCAATCCCGGCTCCGGGAGTGCCTTTTTGCCCCGGGCGAGGCACTTGACCTTTCCCATGGCTCGGTTTCACCATGCGTGGTGTTGGCAAAGCTTTGCCAGGCTGCTTGATACTGACACCGGGATTGAGGGCTGGATCCCTTCCGAGGTGTTCCTGCCACACTGCCCAGCCTGGCCAGCATTCCAGAGCCTTCCCAATCCTCGCCGGCCGTGGGTGAGTGCCCGGGTTCCTCTAGGAAGTGATGCTCGGGGAGATAACTGTTGCTAACTCATGGCAGTGATGAAGATGCCAAAACATCCCGGCAGACCAGTCCTGCCCGGTATCTGGGTCTCACCAAAGGGATGATGAACTTCAGACATCCCTGATTTTACCGTGCCCAGAGATGCCTGGGGAGAGGGGAGAATCACCCCGAAGTGGCCGGGCGGGGAGGGGAGGGAGGAAGTGGTCAGATATACACCGAGGATCTCGGTAATTATTTCTGTTTTGGCGTGTATCTAAGCGGGTCATTGCCCAACGCAGGAGGAGAAGAGAGGGTGGGAAAAGCTGGTGATTCAGGCAGGAGAATGCATCGAGAAGCAACATCTCGGTTGCTGAGAGTTTATGGAGTGATCTGGATGTGCCAGAGCCTCCCCTCCCCTCTCTGGGTGCTGCTGGAAGTCAGGGCGCACCTGGACACCGGGATGGGCAAAATGTCCTTCCACAGGAGCAGTGAGATGCCTCGGAGTGGAGGACAGGAGGGGACTGTAGGGCAGGAAGGAAAGGATGATGCAGGGAGCCGAAACTTTGGGGAGAATTTAGGTCAACAGAATCATTATGCAAATTGCGGCTAATGGGTCTAGAAAGGGAGGTCATCAACCCCGCTCGTTTAGAGATCACAGGGGCCATCAGGAGCACCCTGCTGTAAAACTGCCCCGGCCGAGGGCTGTTTGTGATTCCAGCTCTGAGCTGCGCCCCCGGGGCCCGGGGGGGACCCCAGCCCACGGCTTTGGAGCAAAGGGGAGACCCGTCCCTCTTCCTGCAGTGCCAGGTGCCCGATCCAGAGCCCTCTGCAGGGCACCCCTGCTGCTCCTTTTCCTCTGCAGATTCCCCTCCAAGAGCAAGGACAAGCTTTGCCTTTGGATAATAGCACTAATCAGTGTCCTGGGCTCTTCCCAGTTCCTCATGCCAAAAGCCTGTCTGATAAACAGTCATGGTTTTCCCACTTTTCCCAGGATCCTGTTTCTGTTCCCAGCTTTCCTCCCAGCCCCACAGCTCTGCTCAGAATTTCCAGTTCTCCTTGGTGAATATTTTGTAGGTGCACACTCGGCAACAGCTTCTGAGGGCTGATAATCCCACCTGAGTTCCTGGTGGTCTCCATCTCCATCCCTTCTGCCACCAGACAGACCCAAGCAGCCAATTAAACCCCAGCTCTTTAATGAAATTCCCCCGCTGAGTGAAAGTGCTGGCAATCAGGAAAAATAATAAACAGAGCAGGAATAGAGGGGAAAATATCCCTATGATTAAATTCCATCTTAAACAAACAGGCTCGTGATGTCAGCGTCCCGGACAGAGTCAAGTTCTTGACTTGGCTTATCACGGCCTTGCCCTAGATCAAACAGCAGCTTAAACCTCTGAGATTTGGGCATTAAAGAGCACGAGGAGCTGCGTGGCTGCTCCTTGAACAAAAGGCAAATCCAGCTGGCCTGGTGCTGGTGGGATGAGCCCACGGCAAGCTGCAGAGCTGGTTTAAACCCTGCAGCTGGGGCAGCACCCCGGAGCAATTCCATGAGTGTGGAGGGGAGAGCTGAGTGCCAGTCAGCTGCTGCATTGCAGGGACCAGGTTTTTCAAGATCTCTCTTCCAGTTTGAGCATGGAAATAAAGGACAAGGTTTGTGAGAAGAGCTCCAAGAGCTCACAAGTTTTCAGGCAGCCCATCCCTGCAGTGGGTGATGCTCAGAAATGCAAAATTTGAGCTCACTGAGTACACAGATGGGATGTGATACTCAGAGCAAACAACACAGGAGAGCAGAGCTGCTCTCCTCCAGCAACGTGATGTGGGTGACCAACATTGTCCCAGCAGGCCAGGAGCGTCCCCTCGGTCCCGACCTGGCTGATCCCAGCCCTGCCAGGCCCAGCCAGGCTGTGCATGCCAGGCACGGACCTTTTCTCCCAGAGTTCATTCTGCAAACACACTCACTGAGCTCTTATCTGCTGCCCCCGTGCTGGTGATAGCCGTGCTTGGGAAGACGAAAGTCACATTGAGGTTCCTGGATGGTGTTGATAGGAGCCATTGGCACAAAGCCACTTTCCTGCGCTGACGTAGGCACAGAACAGGAGCTCCAGTCCAAGGAATGAGTGAAAATTTGGTGGGAGAGCCATCCGAACCTTGCCTTAGGCATGACACAAGGGCCCAACCCGATCCCAGTGCTGGAGATGGACAAATGTCCCATTTAACCAGCTGCTTCTTCATTTTAGGGATTAAAAATCAGTGCTCTTGAAATAACACTTCCTCCTTTGCCTGCCCCCTCTCCATCCCCCTTGCACGAGGCACACCCAGCCCTCCGTGCTGTTTGCTTCGGGACTGGGTTCAGAGGTCCAACCTCTTCCCAATCCCGTGTGAATCTCCCTCCAAAACACCCCCTCCCGGCCCCATTGCCCAAGAAAGGGCCATAAAAGCAGCTCCCCCCTTTCCCCCAGCCCAGGTCTGCCGGGAGAGCACAGGCACAGGTGCAAGGCTTTGGTTGCAACACCAGGACCAGGTCTTGACCCTCCCTGAGACCTGCGTGGCGCAGGGGCTGCGCTCTTGGGGCCAGATGTGGCAGGGCCAGATGTGGCAGGGCCAGGCTCTGCAGCACCCTGACTGAACTCTCCCTCACCCTCCTGCCACGCACCCGCTCCCCTCTGCCTGAGGAGAAGGAGGTTCCTGCTGTCACTCACTCAGCTCAGGTATTTCAGAAGATGTTGTATAATTCACCTCTGCCATCGGGCACTGGCACTCCCCGGTCACTCCCTGCAACTTCCTGGCATTGGGAACATGCCAGGACCAAGTCCAGCTGATGGACCACACTGGGAACTGACCACCAAGGGACCCCAAAGCCTTCAGCTGGGCCATTTGGGCACAAATTCTTTTTCACATTTAGAATTTGGTTGATTTCGTTTTGTTTTACCTTTGGCTCTGGATGGCCACAGGCTTCACCTACAAATGAACTGATTCAGGAAGAAAAGCTGGCAGTGATAAAGACACATCTACAGTCTCACATTTCTGGTACGAGTATTTTTGGGAAAAAATAATTCTCAATAATCTGGGGACAGGGAAGAAGCAGGGACAGTGAAGCAGGGGTTGTATTCAGGGGGCTGACGCCAGGCACTGGGCACACACCTTTTTCCCTGGGGTTTAACCTTTTCTTAACATTTACCCATTAGAAATAGAAGAGAAAGACACCAGAAGAGCATATAAATCACTTATGAAAAATATCCATGCTTCAGAAAAGGCAGAATGCCAGAATCCATAAAGTTCAGTCAAAACTTTGCATTTTCCAGTCCATTTTCCAGGAGGAACCACAGTGATGGCTGGAGGAATAGGAGCCAGAGGGAGAAGGGGGTGAAAGGAGGTGCTAAAGGGCTCTGATGGATCTTGGGCAGGCATGGGATGGGTCCTGTGCCACAGCACAGGGCCGGGAGGAGACATCTCTGCTTCCCTCCAGCTCCCACCTCCCATCCACTGCCCCTCATCCCGCAGGATCCCCCAGCCCATTGCCCCGCTCTGCACCTTCACCACGCAACACCAGGCATTAAACCAACGTTTTCCTTCCGTTCAGGTGCAGGATTTGGAGTGCTCAGCAGGTGATTTCCACGAGGCAGATGGTCTTTTCTCCTTGTGAGTGACCCAGCCCAGCGCAGGCCGCGGGCAGAGCTCTTGGGCTGCCGCTGCTGGGCCGGTGCCAATGTTTGATGTACCACTTCACACGAGTTTCTAACCAAACTAGCTCCGTGCCTGGTAACCAGAATAATAAAATCTGCAGGCATCTGCCAGCTCCTGAGGGTAAAGCCAAAGTATTTGGCTCACAGGGTGTTTATTAAATGAAATGTTTCTACTCAGCAGCTCGGCTCCTGCACTGCTCTGTGAGGGAGCAAACGCTGTGGGCACAGGGGATCTGCCCTGCACTGACAGCAAGGAGCAACGCCCAGGTTGGACCCACTTTTCTTGGGATTTGTTTGATTTAGCCACTTTTTCCCAACCCCACCCCAACTCTCAGTTGCTGTTGGAGCTGCATCAGCACCGTGGCCCTGTAAGGAAGGGCTGGGCTGGGGTGAGGCATCGGGCACATGGCCTGGGGTGCTGCTTTGGGATGTCCATCCCAAAGTATCTATGTCTGTATGGACACCCCAAAAGCTTCCCTGCCCTGCTGTCCCCTCGGGCTATCACCTGGCTGAGCGTGGCAGAGCAGTGCCTGACCCCAACAGCATCTCAGCCCAGTCCCTGGAAGTGTTGTCTCCATCCCCTGGATGGGCAGAAGTGAACTGAAAAGGGCATTTAAAGGAAGGAGAAGTGAAACTTTGTTGTCCCTCCGTGCCACAGTCTCTGTTCTTCACCTGTCTTTGACACAGACCTTTGAAAAGCAGGTGGGCAAGGCAAATCCAGAGGAATTACAAAGTTTGCAGCAATCCTGCAGCTCCTGCCTGCACTGATCTGGGATGCCTGCTGAGAACTCACTCCTCCACATGCTCCCTGCCCTGTGGATCCACTCTTGGAGAAGGAAAAACACCTCTGGGGTCACCCCGTCCATGCTGTCCCGGAGGTGGAGGATGGGACTGCATTTCTGTGCTGGGAATCTCTGACCCGGGGCAGACACACGGCGTGACCAGGACAAATGTCACTGCAGGGACTTATCTCTGAGGGAAAGAAGGACAGGTCCCCAGCTCCAGGTTTCAGCCTGCTTACAAATAAGGTGTGGACAAATTTATTCAGGTCAGAGCAGAAGGCATCCCAGCTGTGGGAACTGCAATTTTCCACCGTGGAGCAAGACTGAGGGGATATTTCCTCTTGCTTATATACGAAGGAGCCTGCCCAAACTGGACCTAAACATCCCTTGAAAGGGCCCTGGGAGGAGCTGGAGACCCTGCCTGCAGTGTGACAGGTCTCAGTGTGGGAGCACTCCTCATTCCCAGCTTTATTCCTAACCCGACTGTGAGCACAGGATGCTCTGCACAGCCAAATCCCCTTTCCTGGGCTGGATTCCTGTGCCCAGCCAGTGCTTCCCAACCACTGCCTGCAGGCTCTGGGCTCCACATCCCTCCCTCTATCCCGGGATGTGCAACACCCAGTTTGGGCTGCAACATCCTCAGGGCAGGGACCACTTTCCACAGTCCCACGCACAGAAAGTTCTGGTCATAAAAAGGGTCCAGAAACTGAGTGTTTCTCATCAGTGCTGCCTGTCCTATATCAGGCAAATCCCTCCACACATCTCAGGCAGGATAAGATGGCAGGATTTATTATAGCAATAATTAATTCACATATTTGGCTCTACCAGCCTCTCTCTTCATAATAAATCAAGCCGCTGGATCGTTGGTGTTGCTAATTCCTGAGTAAATCTGCCGCCGTAAATCCCCTTGGCGAAAGAAGGGAGGAAAAGAGAAATGGGGAAAAGGAAGGGGGAAAAAAAATAAAAAGAGAGGAAAAAAAAAAAGAAGTACCAGTTCTCCAAATAGTGCGCCTCACACCCAGTGGCTGTGCAAGCGGAGTGTAAATCCCC
Organism: Chloebia gouldiae; assembly: GCA_003676055.1. NCBI lineage: Eukaryota > Metazoa > Chordata > Aves > Passeriformes > Passeridae > Chloebia > Chloebia gouldiae. The sequence goes on along the minus strand of QUSF01000964.1, from coordinate 9,437 downwards.
CACGCCCACCCAGACAAAGAGGCCGATTGTTGGAGTTACCTGCGGCCGGGGAGAGCGGCGCTGGTGCGGGGGTGCAGATGGGGCAGGAGAGGTGCTGCGAGGAGCTGTGCAGAGGTCTGCGCTCCAGCGAGCCCGTGAGTCATTTATAAATCACCTCAGCCAAGGGGACCGAGGGCTGTGCTCGGCACCTGATTGGCCTGAGGAGGTAATTGCCAGCAGGTACACCCGGGCTAAGCCCAGGAGATAGCCTGGGGAGATAAGGGGAGATCTGAAGAGGCAGAAGAGCTTTTTTTGGATGTCCCCCCTCACCCCAGCCCTTCCCGCTCCGGCCTGGGCCGTTTGATCCCCTCTGCGGGTCCCTCCGTGCTCTGGGTGACAATAACCCATTCTCGCGTCAGCCCGGCCCCCTCCCCCGGCTGCCACGGGCCGGGGGCGGCAGGAGATGCTTTTGTCGGCCGCGGTGGGCAGCGTCCGCCCGGCCTTTGAGCTCGGGCCGACTCTCCGCCCCCGGGATGGACAATGGGGCGCTTTGTGCCAGCGCCCGAGCCCGGCAGCGGAGAGCGGAGTCTCTCTCATTTCCACGTTCAAAGGGATGAGAGGAGCGGGGCAGAGAGGGGAAGCGCCGCTGTCCGCCCGGGGCTGAGGCTGAGGCTCGGGCGGTGCGCCCGGTGGGAGCTCTCGGGGATGTGCTCGGGCCGCGCTGTCGGTCAGCAGCCTCGCAGGCACGGTCCGGGCAGGAGCCGCGCCCGGCCAGCAGCTCCTCACCGGGTCTGACAGGTCCTCCTGTCCCCCCGGCGGGGGACAGCGACCAGCGGGGAGGGGCCGGCCGGGAGCTGCAGCTCGGGAGCCGCCCCGGAGGCGCTGCTCCATCTCCCGGCGTGGGAGCTGCCAGGGTTTGGGGAGAGGCAGCTTTTGAAACTGGAAAAGCTCCTGGCACAGAGGAGCTGGCAGCTCACAGTAGGGGACACGGCTCATCCCGTGCTGCCACCGTGTCCAACCCATGGCAGTGCCACTGTGCTGAGTTGAGGCCAGGTTCCTGATGCTCTTTTCCAGGATCCTGATGCTGTTCTCCACAATCCTAATCTGTCTTCTCCAGGATCCTGGACTCCTCTCTTCTCCAGAATCCTCATCTTCTCTCCTTTCCAGGGTTCTGATCTCTCGTCTCCAGGATCCTGGAGTCCTTTCTTCTCTAGGATCCCTGGACTCCTCTCTTCTCCAGGATCCTGGACTCCTCTCTTCTCTAGAATCCCTGGACTCCTCTCTTCTCCAGGATCCTGGACTCCTCTCTTCTCTAGAATCCCTGGACTTCTCTCTTCTCCAGGCTCCTGGATCCTTCTCATGTCCAGGATCCTGATCTCTCTTCTCCAGGATCCCTGGACTCCTCTCTTCTCCAGGCTCCCAGACTCTTCTCATGTCCAGGATCCTGATCTCTCTTCTCCAGGATCCCTGGACTCCTCTCTTCTCCAGGATCCCTGGACTCCTCTCTTCTCCAGAATCCTCATCTTCTCTCCTTTCCAGGATTCTGATCTCTCGTCTCCAGGATCCTGGAGTCCTCTCTTTTCGAGGCTCCCAGATTCTTCTCATGTCCAGGATCTTAATCTGTCTTCTTCAGGATCCTAATCTCCTCTCATGTCCAGGCTCTTGGACTCCTCTCTTCACCATGATCTTGGACTCCTCTCTTCTCCAGGCTCCCGGATTCTTCTCGTGTCCAGGATCCTGATCTCTCTTCTCCAGGATCCTGGACTCCTCTCCTCTCCAGGATCCTGATCTCCTCTTTTCTCCAGGATCCTGATCTCCTCTCCTCTCCAGGATCCTGATCTCCTCTCTTTCTTCTCCAGGCTCCTGTACACCTGTCCTCTCCTCCCAGAGGGATTTGAGAGTGCAGGAGCCAGGTACCAGCCAGGACAGTGCAGGTGATGAGATGGACAGGGACATCAGCACAGAATGGGATGAGGAACGGGACAGGGACATGTCCCCGAAGGAATCGGCCACCAGAAGGGAGCTGCAGGAGGATATTTGTTGTGGAGGAACCGATCCCTCGTGTTCCCATTGTCCCCAAGGGCAGCTTGGCACGGGGTGGTCACAGGGGTGGCTCTGCTGCCCTCCCTCCTCCGGGAGTCACCGGGATGTGCAGAACGATGGGGAAAGGGAGCGGGGAGAGGGAGAGAAGGGCGGGGAAGGCACGGCTGGGGTGGGCAGAGCGGGGAAGGCAGCGGTGCGGGCTGTGCTCGCTCCCAGAGTAAAAATTCCTGGTACCTTGTGCACGCTCGAGGCATCGGCAGCTCCTGCCAAGAAACCTCATCGTATGGGAATCAATCATCGTGTCTGGAGCACGCCGGAGGAACACCCTGCCGAGGGTGCCCGAGGCAAGGGGGCTGAATCATTGCCATCTGACCGACAGAGGTAATCATTGCCGAGCACTTATCCTGTAAATATCATTAATAACTCATATCGAGTGGGGCTTTTCTTACAGGACAGCCCGATAGGACGGAGCCCTGTGGGACAGGAACGCGTGGCACGGCAGCAGGAGCAGCCCACGAGTGTTCCCAGAGGCTCCTGCCACAGAGCAAATCCCGGGAACACAGAGCTCCAGCATCCACAGGGATCCTGCACCACGGAAGGAGGGGGAGCAGCTTCCCAGATGATGCTAATTAACTTCCAGGGCTAATGTGCTGGGTTAATTAGCTGGAGCGTTCATGCCAAAAGGGACTTTTGCCAGCAGTAAAGGGCATTTTTCCTAGCGAAGCTCCACTGGAGAAAGACAAAAGGTAACATTCCAAAGCTGGCTCCCAGCGTGAGGGAAACGGGAGCAGCTGGTGCTGCTCATCCTCAGAGCTGCTCTGTGCACCAGGCACAGGCAGGGCCCAGCAAGATCCATGCCAGGAGCACGGAATGCCACTGACCCCTGGCAGGGGCAGGAAAGTGCTGTCTGGGACACTCTGGGACACAAAACCAGCCCAAAGGGACTCAGTGCTGCACTTGCTGGGACTTGGACTGGGATGCTGGCCGGGCTGGAGTCCAGCTGGATGGATTTTTGTCCCCTCAGTGCTCACAAAACCCAGTGAAGTTCTCAACCATGTGCGAGGTGGTTTTTCCACAGGGAATGACACCAGGCCTTCATGCTCTCCCTGTCCCTCCTGCACAGATGGATTCCCTCTTGCTTCCTGCTGCCTGTGGCAGGAGCTGCTATTCCAAAGTCCTGCTGGGTGTGATCAGGATAAAACGAAGTCTTGCCCTGCAAAGAGCCCAGCCCTGTGCAGCCATCGATGGTCCTGGGGCATTTCTGGTGCGGGAGGCGCAGTCCTGGTCAAATTCCATTTTCAGTAATTAGAAATACAACCCATTCTGCCTCCTTCTGCTCTGGCCAAACTGCCCACGTGTGGCCCGAGGATGTGACCACCCACAGAGCATCCAGCATGGTGTGCAAGGCATGGAGGAGTGTTTGGGAAGCACAGGGAAGCTGGGGAGCCCTGGGGCATGGAAAGACACCCCAGGGACTCCCCAGGTCAGCCTGGGGTGCACAGAATGCTGAGCTGGTTAATCTCCTGGGCTGATAGCAGCATTCCACGTGCTGGAATGTGTGGATTCGTTTGCAGATGATTAATTTTAGCAGATAGGTTGAACTTAACGGGGCGATAATTCAGTGGTAATAATTCAGTGGGAGGCTGAGGCTGGGGGCAGCAGGGACAGGCAGCCATGCCCTGGGGCAGAGGGAGCTGGTTCCTGGGAGATGATGGGACCTGTAGGGAGCCTTCCTTTCTCCATCCTTCCCTCCCATCCCCATCCCCACCCCTGCAGCCAGAGCTGCTCCTCATTTTTGGGTGGTTTTGCTGAGAAAACAGGGCTCATGCAGGCACAGGTGTGGGAAGGACGTGGGGTTTGGGATGGAGATGCTGCAGGTGGAGCAGGGCAGCCTCTGAGGAGGGAATCTGGGGCTTCCATGAGGATCTGGGAGGTGCTGAACAGGTTGAGAGATGCTGGGACCTTGTTCCTCATGGCTGACGTGCTGCTCAGGCCGTGACACCTACACAGGCGGGGTGTCCTGCTTCCCTGTCTGTCTGCCTGTCCCTTCAGGAGCATTTCAAATCCCTCAGCCAGGTGGGAAAGCAGAGATCTGGGCTGCCAAATTCCTGCAGGAATGAGGCGACCGTTCCTGGAGCAGGCGATGGCCGTGCCCGGAGCTGCAGGATGCTCTGAGCTATGGGAGGGTGGGCAGGGGCTGGCACTGCCGCTGTCACCACGGGCACTGCACAGAGCTCTGACATTGCCAGGGCTGGTTATCACCATTTCCTGCTCGCCCAGGAACGCAGGGCCCGGGCTGGATGCCACCATCCTGCTGGCAGAGCTGGCCTGGCTGTTGGCTCCGTGGTGCCAGGGCTGGAGCCACGGCTGCCACCTGAAAGGGAACCGCTGGCACTGCCACCCCCACCCGGTGTCACCAGCTGGCACAGGGGACAGCGGCCTGATCCGGGCAGGAATGAGGAACACCTCGTCCCAGAGGAGGCAGCAGGATTATTTACAGCACCAAAATGAAGGCTGGAATGCAGGAAGGCTTCGGGAGGTTCGAGGGACGTCTGGGACCTTTCGGCTCTCAGGGCTGGGAGAGGCTCTGGGGTTTTGGGGTTTATCTCTGGGGGAATTGCTGGGTCACAGCTCCTCAGGGCTTTTCCAGCCTGCCCCAGCCCTGTGGGGACATCCCCAGAGGCAGGGGAAGGGCCACCCCGCTGCTGGGACCGTGTCACCGGCGTGTGTCCGTGGGATCAGCCCTGTCACAGCCTCTTCTTCACAGGGGAGCTCCTCCCGGGGCTGCAGCAGCAGGGCTGGCACGGGCACACCCCCAAATTGGAGGATTTGTGGGGTAAGACACCCTGGCTTGGGGAGCAGAGCACGTTTGGGTGGTCAGAGCCAACCCCATCAATCCAAATTTCTGTCTGCAGCAGCACAAGGATCTCCAGGGGAATTGTCACCCCCAAAAGACCCTGCCCAGCCCGCAGAGAGCACCTGGCACTGGGCAGTGTGTCCTCACCTGGCACTGGCCCCTGCTCTCTGGACAACCCTCAGGTCACCTTGAGCAAGGGCTGTTATCTTATTTGTAAAATAGGTGTAAGATATCTGCTGTCTGCTGGGGAGCTCCAAATCACTCAGCAAGGTCTGCCCGAGGCCTAGGGACACAAGCAGCTCCTGGGGCTGGGTGGGAGCAGCCCCAGCATCAAAAATTCCACCCTTGGAGCAGCCCTGAAGTGTTGGGGGCCCCCAGGCCAAGGGGTGCCAGTGGAGCATCCAATTCTCCTGGAATTCGGGCTTGGGGCTGGCTCCAGGCACTGCCTCCCCCACCCCTCAAGGCTTCCTGCCCACTCTGGCCCAGCAAAGTCAACCCGAATGAGGCTTTTTCACTTAAACCATTGAATTCCTGTGAAGGGAGGTTTCCCAATCTGAAGAAAAAAAAAAAAAGGAGGTTTTCCCCCAAAAAAAAAAAAAAAAAAGAAAGTGGGAAGGTGTGTGGAGGAGAAGGTGAGGCTTTCCTTGGGGGAAAGTGATTATGGTCCCATCATTGCTGCTGTGTGCCCTTGGGCAACTCATTAAGGCCCAAACGCTTCGATGGGAGCGAGATAAGCCCTGAAATAAACCTGAAATTGTTCAGGGCTCTGAGGTCAATGCCTGCAGAGGAGCTCAGGTGTTGGACGTGAGGAGCTGGAGCAGGAGGAGGCCCTGTCGCCCCTGGCCAGAGAGATCAGCAGACAGATTTTAGATGAAAGCGCTGCCTGCTTTGCCTTTCGGAGGAGTTTTAGGAGTGTTGGTGCTGCAGCCCTGCCATGAGGCCAGGGCCAGCTGAGGTGCCAGCCTGCCCTGGACAAGTGGCTGGTTAAAGGGAATTAAAGTTAAATAAAGCATCTGGGGCTGGAGGGATGCAGTGTCCAGGTGGAACCTGGTGGAGAGGGTTTCACTGCTCTGAGCCTCATGCAGGGCCTGAGGGAGCCTCTGCTGCTGCCCTGGCTTCTGCTCTGCTGCAGCCCCATCCCTAGGGATGCTGGTGATGCCAAAATGGGCCAGAATCAACTTTCTAACACAATTTGAAGTATTTAATCTTGAAACTCCATTCAGCAACTTCGGAAAAACTGAAATTTTCTGTTCTCTGTGTTGATTATCACTGATGGCCTCATGCAGACCTGAGCGAGCTCAGGGCAGTGAGAGGAGCCAAATCCACATTTCCCCTGCACTCAGCACGTGTGGAGCTGCAGATCACCGTTGTTTGTGTCTGTCCACGCTCTGAGGAGCTGCTTATTCACCCAGGACAGAGTCCAGCCTACCTCAAACCTAAATCTGGGGAATTTGGGATAGAGAGCTCCTCCTCGGGCAGCAGGAGCGGGAGGCTGAGGCTGCTGCTTCTCGCCAGGTCCAACTCACGCTGGAATTCCCATGGGAATGTGGTGTCCAGCCCTGTGCCAAGGGCCACACCCCTCCCGTGTGAGCCCTGCTGCAGCTCGGGGCTGCCCCGGCCACTGCGGAGCTGCTGCCCGGCCCTTGGCACGGGAACCGTCCCATCCCACCCTGATCAAAGCAGTCGGGATCCCAAACTGATCAAAGCAGTCAGGATCCCAAACTGATCAAACCAGTCGGGATCCCAAACTGATCAAACCAGTCGGGATCCCAAACTGATCAAAGCAGTCAGGATCCACCCTGATCAAAGCAGTCGGGATCCCAAACTGATCAAAGGAGTCAGGATCCACCCTGATCAGACCAGTCAGGATCCCAAACTGATCAAACCAGTCGGGATCCACCCTGATCAAACCAGTCGGGATCCCAAACTGATCAAAGCAGTCAGGATCCACCCTGATCAAAGCAGTCAGGATCTGTCCTGATCAAAGCAGTCGGGATCCCACCCTGATCAAACCAGTCAGGATCCCTCCTGATCAAACCCTCACAGGTTTCTCCGTCTGCTTTTGGAGCTGCTCCTGCTCCGGGCTCTGTCCCACGGTGGGATCCTCTCCCCACAGCACTCAGCACCTCTGTGGGGCTTTGCAAAACCCAGAGGAGCGCAGGGGGGGTGGGACAGTGAGGCAGCCCCATGCCAGGCTGGCAGGGCCACCCTGCCCACCCCACAAGCCAGATCCTGACTGTGCTGCTGATCCTGATCCTGATCCTGATCCTGATCCTGCTGCTGATCCTGATCCTGATCCTGCTGCTGATGCTGATCCTGATCCTGATCCTAATGCTGATCCTTCTCCTGCTCCTGCTTCTGATCCTGATGCTGATCCTGCTCCTGATCCTGATGCTCATCCTGCTCCTGCTCCTGCTCCTGATCCTGATGCTGATGCTGATCCTGCTCCTGATCCTGCTGCTGATGCTGATGCTGATGCTGATGCTGATCCTGATCCTGCTGCTGATGCTGCTGCTGATGCTGATCCTGATCCTGATCCTGCTGCTGATGCTGCTGCTGATGCTGATGCTGATCCTGATCCTGCTCCTGCTCCTGCTCCTGATCCTCATCCTGCTCCTGCTCCTGCTCCTGATCCTGATCCTGCTGCTGATGGTGATCCTGCTCCTGCTCCTGATCCTGACCCTCATCCTGCTGCTGCCCCAGCTGCGGGGAGGCTGCCTGGAGCTCGGGCTGGCTGCTGATTTCAGCATGTCCCAGAGCTGGCTGCCGGACTGGCCACGGCCCCTAATCCTCCCTACGTGCTGGCTCTGAGCCCTGCCATGTCCCCAGACCCTGCTGTCCCCAGCCCCGGGGCCAGGCACAGCCCTGCGACCCCACACAACCCCACACGTGGGTGTGCTCTGGGTGGGACACGGGCACAGCACCTCCCGTGGGCTGGGGGGAAGGAGAAGCACCAACATTTGCTGTGCCTGGGTGGGCAGTTAGGCAGAGGGCGAGGGGACAGCCGTGCTTCAAAGCTGGGCTGATTGTGTGTCCCTTCTGGGGATGGTCACACCTTGGGTGGACAGTGACACCTTGGGGGGACAGTGACACCAACCCCATCAGTGCCACCCCCTCACTGCGGGGGCGATTGAGGAAAGGGACACCAATCGTTCAGGTACTTCACAGCACCAGGAGCTTTCTTGGAAAGAACTCGCAGTGTGCCACAGGCCAGGCCACCACCCCGAGCCGGTCGCTGCCTGGTGACAGCGACCAGGAGTGGCCCCGGTGACCCAGGGGCCGTGCTGACACCTCCGGAGGTGTTTACTGCCCTGCGGCCGGTGGCACCACGGGGCACAGATAAGGCTTTGCGTGATGCCCTGGCTTTGTTTTTCACGTCTGACGCCTTTGAAAGTTTACCTGGAACTTTGAACCTCTGGCGTTTATCAGGTCAGCTTTGAAGTGGCTGAAGCCACTGCGTTACCCTCAGTCCCAGCTCCAGGTTAATGGGACTTCTGCTTCCAAACAGGAAAACTTGGTGGGTTTTGATTATTTTTGCAGCTTTTAAAGGTATTTTTCAGTGCCTTTATTTAAATTTTCACATTTCAGTAAAAGAATTTAATCCCACCCAGCTCCAGGTGCCACAGGCTGGGGTAGGTGGACATTAAGGGACATCATTTCATGGTGGGCTTGATGATCTCAGAGGGCTTTTCCAACCTGAATTATCGATTCTGTGATTCTTGGGCACTGCTGCCTGTGCCTGGGACATTTCTCGGGAAGGAGCAGCAGAGGAGCCGCTCTCTGCCAGCCCTGCAGGGGGATTTGTGATGCAAACCCACCCCCTCCAACCCCGCTGCCAGCCCTGGAACCAGCCGGGGCTCAGCAGGGCAGGTTCCATCAGGCAGCACAGAGCACGGGCTGGGCTGTCAGAGCAGGTGAGATGAGGGCTGGTGAAGAGCTCTCAGGGCTCATTGAACCTCAGAACAATGAAGGAAACCAGGAGTCAGAGATTTAGGGTGAATGTGGGGTGCTAATTCCTCAAATACTGAGAGCAGATCTTCTGCAAGAGGTTTGGGATGGTCCCTGTTTGGTGACCAGCATCAGGGTGGGATTTTACTGATTTTTGCCAGGAATGAAAGCCTGTAGGGACATCAGAGCAGCTGGGAAGTCTCTGGTTATCAAACTGTGGGCAGGAGAGCAGCAGGGCTCAGTTTGGCTCCTCAGCAGTGGCCACAGGCTGGGCTCTCCGCCGGGGGTGAGCTCAGGAACTCAGGTGGCTGAGTCTCAGGAACTCACTGAGTCACACAAGGCAAATATTTTCCCCTTTGATTTTCACCCTGAGAAAATCTTGAGCTGACCTTGTTAATCCCACGTGTTGCAAATCTCCCCCTGTCCATTATCGGGTTTCGGCCGAGGGATAGTGTTACCAGCTTAGCACCTCTGGCTGCTCCTGCCAGCATCCTGCCTGGCACCGTGCCACCCTGCCCGCTCTCCTGGCCTTCCTGGCTGTCCCAGGGCTGCCTGGCCAGCAGGACGCCCTGCCCAGAGGGATGGAGGGAGAAGAAAAGCTGGAGGGCTG
>QUSF01000963.1:0-17688 GCA_003676055.1 Chloebia gouldiae | reverse complement strand
CAGCCCTCCAGCTTTTCTTCTCCCTCCATCCCTCTGGGCAGGGCGTCCTGCTGGCCAGGCAGCCCTGGGACAGCCAGGAAGGCCAGGAGAGCGGGCAGGGTGGCACGGTGCCAGGCAGGATGCTGGCAGGAGCAGCCAGAGGTGCTAAGCTGGTAACACTATCCCTCGGCCGAAACCCGATAATGGACAGGGGGAGATTTGCAACACGTGGGATTAACAAGGTCAGCTCAAGATTTTCTCAGGGTGAAAATCAAAGGGGAAAATATTTGCCTTGTGTGACTCAGTGAGTTCCTGAGACTCAGCCACCTGAGTTCCTGAGCTCACCCCCGGCGGAGAGCCCAGCCTGTGGCCACTGCTGAGGAGCCAAACTGAGCCCTGCTGCTCTCCTGCCCACAGTTTGATAACCAGAGACTTCCCAGCTGCTCTGATGTCCCTACAGGCTTTCATTCCTGGCAAAAATCAGTAAAATCCCACCCTGATGCTGGTCACCAAACAGGGACCATCCCAAACCTCTTGCAGAAGATCTGCTCTCAGTATTTGAGGAATTAGCACCCCACATTCACCCTAAATCTCTGACTCCTGGTTTCCTTCATTGTTCTGAGGTTCAATGAGCCCTGAGAGCTCTTCACCAGCCCTCATCTCACCTGCTCTGACAGCCCAGCCCGTGCTCTGTGCTGCCTGATGGAACCTGCCCTGCTGAGCCCCGGCTGGTTCCAGGGCTGGCAGCGGGGTTGGAGGGGGTGGGTTTGCATCACAAATCCCCCTGCAGGGCTGGCAGAGAGCGGCTCCTCTGCTGCTCCTTCCCGAGAAATGTCCCAGGCACAGGCAGCAGTGCCCAAGAATCACAGAATCGATAATTCAGGTTGGAAAAGCCCTCTGAGATCATCAAGCCCACCATGAAATGATGTCCCTTAATGTCCACCTACCCCAGCCTGTGGCACCTGGAGCTGGGTGGGATTAAATTCTTTTACTGAAATGTGAAAATTTAAATAAAGGCACTGAAAAATACCTTTAAAAGCTGCAAAAATAATCAAAACCCACCAAGTTTTCCTGTTTGGAAGCAGAAGTCCCATTAACCTGGAGCTGGGACTGAGGGTAACGCAGTGGCTTCAGCCACTTCAAAGCTGACCTGATAAACGCCAGAGGTTCAAAGTTCCAGGTAAACTTTCAAAGGCGTCAGACGTGAAAAACAAAGCCAGGGCATCACGCAAAGCCTTATCTGTGCCCCGTGGTGCCACCGGCCGCAGGGCAGTAAACACCTCCGGAGGTGTCAGCACGGCCCCTGGGTCACCGGGGCCACTCCTGGTCGCTGTCACCAGGCAGCGACCGGCTCGGGGTGGTGGCCTGGCCTGTGGCACACTGCGAGTTCTTTCCAAGAAAGCTCCTGGTGCTGTGAAGTACCTGAACGATTGGTGTCCCTTTCCTCAATCGCCCCCGCAGTGAGGGGGTGGCACTGATGGGGTTGGTGTCACTGTCCCCCCAAGGTGTCACTGTCCACCCAAGGTGTGACCATCCCCAGAAGGGACACACAATCAGCCCAGCTTTGAAGCACGGCTGTCCCCTCGCCCTCTGCCTAACTGCCCACCCAGGCACAGCAAATGTTGGTGCTTCTCCTTCCCCCCAGCCCACGGGAGGTGCTGTGCCCGTGTCCCACCCAGAGCACACCCACGTGTGGGGTTGTGTGGGGTCGCAGGGCTGTGCCTGGCCCCGGGGCTGGGGACAGCAGGGTCTGGGGACATGGCAGGGCTCAGAGCCAGCACGTAGGGAGGATTAGGGGCCGTGGCCAGTCCGGCAGCCAGCTCTGGGACATGCTGAAATCAGCAGCCAGCCCGAGCTCCAGGCAGCCTCCCCGCAGCTGGGGCAGCAGCAGGATGAGGGTCAGGATCAGGAGCAGGAGCAGGATCACCATCAGCAGCAGGATCAGGATCAGGAGCAGGAGCAGGAGCAGGATGAGGATCAGGAGCAGGAGCAGGAGCAGGATCAGGATCAGCATCAGCATCAGCAGCAGCATCAGCAGCAGGATCAGGATCAGGATCAGCATCAGCAGCAGCATCAGCAGCAGGATCAGGATCAGCATCAGCATCAGCATCAGCATCAGCAGCAGGATCAGGAGCAGGATCAGCATCAGCATCAGGATCAGGAGCAGGAGCAGGAGCAGGATGAGCATCAGGATCAGGAGCAGGATCAGCATCAGGATCAGAAGCAGGAGCAGGAGAAGGATCAGCATTAGGATCAGGATCAGGATCAGCATCAGCAGCAGGATCAGGATCAGGATCAGCAGCAGGATCAGGATCAGGATCAGGATCAGGATCAGCAGCACAGTCAGGATCTGGCTTGTGGGGTGGGCAGGGTGGCCCTGCCAGCCTGGCATGGGGCTGCCTCACTGTCCCACCCCCCCTGCGCTCCTCTGGGTTTTGCAAAGCCCCACAGAGGTGCTGAGTGCTGTGGGGAGAGGATCCCACCGTGGGACAGAGCCCGGAGCAGGAGCAGCTCCAAAAGCAGACGGAGAAACCTGTGAGGGTTTGATCAGGAGGGATCCTGACTGGTTTGATCAGGGTGGGATCCCGACTGCTTTGATCAGGACAGATCCTGACTGCTTTGATCAGGGTGGATCCTGACTGCTTTGATCAGTTTGGGATCCCGACTGGTTTGATCAGGGTGGATCCCGACTGGTTTGATCAGTTTGGGATCCTGACTGGTCTGATCAGGGTGGATCCTGACTCCTTTGATCAGTTTGGGATCCCGACTGCTTTGATCAGGGTGGATCCTGACTGCTTTGATCAGTTTGGGATCCCGACTGGTTTGATCAGTTTGGGATCCCGACTGGTTTGATCAGTTTGGGATCCTGACTGCTTTGATCAGTTTGGGATCCCGACTGCTTTGATCAGGGTGGGATGGGACGGTTCCCGTGCCAAGGGCCGGGCAGCAGCTCCGCAGTGGCCGGGGCAGCCCCGAGCTGCAGCAGGGCTCACACGGGAGGGGTGTGGCCCTTGGCACAGGGCTGGACACCACATTCCCATGGGAATTCCAGCGTGAGTTGGACCTGGCGAGAAGCAGCAGCCTCAGCCTCCCGCTCCTGCTGCCCGAGGAGGAGCTCTCTATCCCAAATTCCCCAGATTTAGGTTTGAGGTAGGCTGGACTCTGTCCTGGGTGAATAAGCAGCTCCTCAGAGCGTGGACAGACACAAACAACGGTGATCTGCAGCTCCACACGTGCTGAGTGCAGGGGAAATGTGGATTTGGCTCCTCTCACTGCCCTGAGCTCGCTCAGGTCTGCATGAGGCCATCAGTGATAATCAACACAGAGAACAGAAAATTTCAGTTTTTCCGAAGTTGCTGAATGGAGTTTCAAGATTAAATACTTCAAATTGTGTTAGAAAGTTGATTCTGGCCCATTTTGGCATCACCAGCATCCCTAGGGATGGGGCTGCAGCAGAGCAGAAGCCAGGGCAGCAGCAGAGGCTCCCTCAGGCCCTGCATGAGGCTCAGAGCAGTGAAACCCTCTCCACCAGGTTCCACCTGGACACTGCATCCCTCCAGCCCCAGATGCTTTATTTAACTTTAATTCCCTTTAACCAGCCACTTGTCCAGGGCAGGCTGGCACCTCAGCTGGCCCTGGCCTCATGGCAGGGCTGCAGCACCAACACTCCTAAAACTCCTCCGAAAGGCAAAGCAGGCAGCGCTTTCATCTAAAATCTGTCTGCTGATCTCTCTGGCCAGGGGCGACAGGGCCTCCTCCTGCTCCAGCTCCTCACGTCCAACACCTGAGCTCCTCTGCAGGCATTGACCTCAGAGCCCTGAACAATTTCAGGTTTATTTCAGGGCTTATCTCGCTCCCATCGAAGCGTTTGGGCCTTAATGAGTTGCCCAAGGGCACACAGCAGCAATGATGGGACCATAATCACTTTCCCCCAAGGAAAGCCTCACCTTCTCCTCCACACACCTTCCCACTTTCTTTTTTTTTTTTTTTTTTGGGGGAAAACCTCCTTTTTTTTTTTTTCTTCAGATTGGGAAACCTCCCTTCACAGGAATTCAATGGTTTAAGTGAAAAAGCCTCATTCGGGTTGACTTTGCTGGGCCAGAGTGGGCAGGAAGCCTTGAGGGGTGGGGGAGGCAGTGCCTGGAGCCAGCCCCAAGCCCGAATTCCAGGAGAATTGGATGCTCCACTGGCACCCCTTGGCCTGGGGGCCCCCAACACTTCAGGGCTGCTCCAAGGGTGGAATTTTTGATGCTGGGGCTGCTCCCACCCAGCCCCAGGAGCTGCTTGTGTCCCTAGGCCTCGGGCAGACCTTGCTGAGTGATTTGGAGCTCCCCAGCAGACAGCAGATATCTTACACCTATTTTACAAATAAGATAACAGCCCTTGCTCAAGGTGACCTGAGGGTTGTCCAGAGAGCAGGGGCCAGTGCCAGGTGAGGACACACTGCCCAGTGCCAGGTGCTCTCTGCGGGCTGGGCAGGGTCTTTTGGGGGTGACAATTCCCCTGGAGATCCTTGTGCTGCTGCAGACAGAAATTTGGATTGATGGGGTTGGCTCTGACCACCCAAACGTGCTCTGCTCCCCAAGCCAGGGTGTCTTACCCCACAAATCCTCCAATTTGGGGGTGTGCCCGTGCCAGCCCTGCTGCTGCAGCCCCGGGAGGAGCTCCCCTGTGAAGAAGAGGCTGTGACAGGGCTGATCCCACGGACACACGCCGGTGACACGGTCCCAGCAGCGGGGTGGCCCTTCCCCTGCCTCTGGGGATGTCCCCACAGGGCTGGGGCAGGCTGGAAAAGCCCTGAGGAGCTGTGACCCAGCAATTCCCCCAGAGATAAACCCCAAAACCCCAGAGCCTCTCCCAGCCCTGAGAGCCGAAAGGTCCCAGACGTCCCTCGAACCTCCCGAAGCCTTCCTGCATTCCAGCCTTCATTTTGGTGCTGTAAATAATCCTGCTGCCTCCTCTGGGACGAGGTGTTCCTCATTCCTGCCCGGATCAGGCCGCTGTCCCCTGTGCCAGCTGGTGACACCGGGTGGGGGTGGCAGTGCCAGCGGTTCCCTTTCAGGTGGCAGCCGTGGCTCCAGCCCTGGCACCACGGAGCCAACAGCCAGGCCAGCTCTGCCAGCAGGATGGTGGCATCCAGCCCGGGCCCTGCGTTCCTGGGCGAGCAGGAAATGGTGATAACCAGCCCTGGCAATGTCAGAGCTCTGTGCAGTGCCCGTGGTGACAGCGGCAGTGCCAGCCCCTGCCCACCCTCCCATAGCTCAGAGCATCCTGCAGCTCCGGGCACGGCCATCGCCTGCTCCAGGAACGGTCGCCTCATTCCTGCAGGAATTTGGCAGCCCAGATCTCTGCTTTCCCACCTGGCTGAGGGATTTGAAATGCTCCTGAAGGGACAGGCAGACAGACAGGGAAGCAGGACACCCCGCCTGTGTAGGTGTCACGGCCTGAGCAGCACGTCAGCCATGAGGAACAAGGTCCCAGCATCTCTCAACCTGTTCAGCACCTCCCAGATCCTCATGGAAGCCCCAGATTCCCTCCTCAGAGGCTGCCCTGCTCCACCTGCAGCATCTCCATCCCAAACCCCACGTCCTTCCCACACCTGTGCCTGCATGAGCCCTGTTTTCTCAGCAAAACCACCCAAAAATGAGGAGCAGCTCTGGCTGCAGGGGTGGGGATGGGGATGGGAGGGAAGGATGGAGAAAGGAAGGCTCCCTACAGGTCCCATCATCTCCCAGGAACCAGCTCCCTCTGCCCCAGGGCATGGCTGCCTGTCCCTGCTGCCCCCAGCCTCAGCCTCCCACTGAATTATTACCACTGAATTATCGCCCCGTTAAGTTCAACCTATCTGCTAAAATTAATCATCTGCAAACGAATCCACACATTCCAGCACGTGGAATGCTGCTATCAGCCCAGGAGATTAACCAGCTCAGCATTCTGTGCACCCCAGGCTGACCTGGGGAGTCCCTGGGGTGTCTTTCCATGCCCCAGGGCTCCCCAGCTTCCCTGTGCTTCCCAAACACTCCTCCATGCCTTGCACACCATGCTGGATGCTCTGTGGGTGGTCACATCCTCGGGCCACACGTGGGCAGTTTGGCCAGAGCAGAAGGAGGCAGAATGGGTTGTATTTCTAATTACTGAAAATGGAATTTGACCAGGACTGCGCCTCCCGCACCAGAAATGCCCCAGGACCATCGATGGCTGCACAGGGCTGGGCTCTTTGCAGGGCAAGACTTCGTTTTATCCTGATCACACCCAGCAGGACTTTGGAATAGCAGCTCCTGCCACAGGCAGCAGGAAGCAAGAGGGAATCCATCTGTGCAGGAGGGACAGGGAGAGCATGAAGGCCTGGTGTCATTCCCTGTGGAAAAACCACCTCGCACATGGTTGAGAACTTCACTGGGTTTTGTGAGCACTGAGGGGACAAAAATCCATCCAGCTGGACTCCAGCCCGGCCAGCATCCCAGTCCAAGTCCCAGCAAGTGCAGCACTGAGTCCCTTTGGGCTGGTTTTGTGTCCCAGAGTGTCCCAGACAGCACTTTCCTGCCCCTGCCAGGGGTCAGTGGCATTCCGTGCTCCTGGCATGGATCTTGCTGGGCCCTGCCTGTGCCTGGTGCACAGAGCAGCTCTGAGGATGAGCAGCACCAGCTGCTCCCGTTTCCCTCACGCTGGGAGCCAGCTTTGGAATGTTACCTTTTGTCTTTCTCCAGTGGAGCTTCGCTAGGAAAAATGCCCTTTACTGCTGGCAAAAGTCCCTTTTGGCATGAACGCTCCAGCTAATTAACCCAGCACATTAGCCCTGGAAGTTAATTAGCATCATCTGGGAAGCTGCTCCCCCTCCTTCCGTGGTGCAGGATCCCTGTGGATGCTGGAGCTCTGTGTTCCCGGGATTTGCTCTGTGGCAGGAGCCTCTGGGAACACTCGTGGGCTGCTCCTGCTGCCGTGCCACGCGTTCCTGTCCCACAGGGCTCCGTCCTATCGGGCTGTCCTGTAAGAAAAGCCCCACTCGATATGAGTTATTAATGATATTTACAGGATAAGTGCTCGGCAATGATTACCTCTGTCGGTCAGATGGCAATGATTCAGCCCCCTTGCCTCGGGCACCCTCGGCAGGGTGTTCCTCCGGCGTGCTCCAGACACGATGATTGATTCCCATACGATGAGGTTTCTTGGCAGGAGCTGCCGATGCCTCGAGCGTGCACAAGGTACCAGGAATTTTTACTCTGGGAGCGAGCACAGCCCGCACCGCTGCCTTCCCCGCTCTGCCCACCCCAGCCGTGCCTTCCCCGCCCTTCTCTCCCTCTCCCCGCTCCCTTTCCCCATCGTTCTGCACATCCCGGTGACTCCCGGAGGAGGGAGGGCAGCAGAGCCACCCCTGTGACCACCCCGTGCCAAGCTGCCCTTGGGGACAATGGGAACACGAGGGATCGGTTCCTCCACAACAAATATCCTCCTGCAGCTCCCTTCTGGTGGCCGATTCCTTCGGGGACATGTCCCTGTCCCGTTCCTCATCCCATTCTGTGCTGATGTCCCTGTCCATCTCATCACCTGCACTGTCCTGGCTGGTACCTGGCTCCTGCACTCTCAAATCCCTCTGGGAGGAGAGGACAGGTGTACAGGAGCCTGGAGAAGAAAGAGAGGAGATCAGGATCCTGGAGAGGAGAGGAGATCAGGATCCTGGAGAAAAGAGGAGATCAGGATCCTGGAGAGGAGAGGAGTCCAGGATCCTGGAGAAGAGAGATCAGGATCCTGGACACGAGAAGAATCCGGGAGCCTGGAGAAGAGAGGAGTCCAAGATCATGGTGAAGAGAGGAGTCCAAGAGCCTGGACATGAGAGGAGATTAGGATCCTGAAGAAGACAGATTAAGATCCTGGACATGAGAAGAATCTGGGAGCCTCGAAAAGAGAGGACTCCAGGATCCTGGAGACGAGAGATCAGAATCCTGGAAAGGAGAGAAGATGAGGATTCTGGAGAAGAGAGGAGTCCAGGGATCCTGGAGAAGAGAGGAGTCCAGGGATCCTGGAGAAGAGAGATCAGGATCCTGGACATGAGAAGAGTCTGGGAGCCTGGAGAAGAGAGGAGTCCAGGGATCCTGGAGAAGAGAGATCAGGATCCTGGACATGAGAAGGATCCAGGAGCCTGGAGAAGAGAGAAGTCCAGGGATTCTAGAGAAGAGAGGAGTCCAGGATCCTGGAGAAGAGAGGAGTCCAGGGATTCTAGAGAAGAGAGGAGTCCAGGATCCTGGAGAAGAGAGGAGTCCAGGGATCCTAGAGAAGAAAGGACTCCAGGATCCTGGAGACGAGAGATCAGAACCCTGGAAAGGAGAGAAGATGAGGATTCTGGAGAAGAGAGGAGTCCAGGATCCTGGAGAAGACAGATTAGGATTGTGGAGAACAGCATCAGGATCCTGGAAAAGAGCATCAGGAACCTGGCCTCAACTCAGCACAGTGGCACTGCCATGGGTTGGACACGGTGGCAGCACGGGATGAGCCGTGTCCCCTACTGTGAGCTGCCAGCTCCTCTGTGCCAGGAGCTTTTCCAGTTTCAAAAGCTGCCTCTCCCCAAACCCTGGCAGCTCCCACGCCGGGAGATGGAGCAGCGCCTCCGGGGCGGCTCCCGAGCTGCAGCTCCCGGCCGGCCCCTCCCCGCTGGTCGCTGTCCCCCGCCGGGGGGACAGGAGGACCTGTCAGACCCGGTGAGGAGCTGCTGGCCGGGCGCGGCTCCTGCCCGGACCGTGCCTGCGAGGCTGCTGACCGACAGCGCGGCCCGAGCACATCCCCGAGAGCTCCCACCGGGCGCACCGCCCGAGCCTCAGCCTCAGCCCCGGGCGGACAGCGGCGCTTCCCCTCTCTGCCCCGCTCCTCTCATCCCTTTGAACGTGGAAATGAGAGAGACTCCGCTCTCCGCTGCCGGGCTCGGGCGCTGGCACAAAGCGCCCCATTGTCCATCCCGGGGGCGGAGAGTCGGCCCGAGCTCAAAGGCCGGGCGGACGCTGCCCACCGCGGCCGACAAAAGCATCTCCTGCCGCCCCCGGCCCGTGGCAGCCGGGGGAGGGGGCCGGGCTGACGCGAGAATGGGTTATTGTCACCCAGAGCACGGAGGGACCCGCAGAGGGGATCAAACGGCCCAGGCCGGAGCGGGAAGGGCTGGGGTGAGGGGGGACATCCAAAAAAAGCTCTTCTGCCTCTTCAGATCTCCCCTTATCTCCCCAGGCTATCTCCTGGGCTTAGCCCGGGTGTACCTGCTGGCAATTACCTCCTCAGGCCAATCAGGTGCCGAGCACAGCCCTCGGTCCCCTTGGCTGAGGTGATTTATAAATGACTCACGGGCTCGCTGGAGCGCAGACCTCTGCACAGCTCCTCGCAGCACCTCTCCTGCCCCATCTGCACCCCCGCACCAGCGCCGCTCTCCCCGGCCGCAGGTAACTCCAACAATCGGCCTCTTTGTCTGGGTGGGCGTGGGGGATTTACACTCCGCTTGCACAGCCACTGGGTGTGAGGCGCACTATTTGGAGAACTGGTACTTCTTTTTTTTTTTCCTCTCTTTTTATTTTTTTTCCCCCTTCCTTTTCCCCATTTCTCTTTTCCTCCCTTCTTTCGCCAAGGGGATTTACGGCGGCAGATTTACTCAGGAATTAGCAACACCAACGATCCAGCGGCTTGATTTATTATGAAGAGAGAGGCTGGTAGAGCCAAATATGTGAATTAATTATTGCTATAATAAATCCTGCCATCTTATCCTGCCTGAGATGTGTGGAGGGATTTGCCTGATATAGGACAGGCAGCACTGATGAGAAACACTCAGTTTCTGGACCCTTTTTATGACCAGAACTTTCTGTGCGTGGGACTGTGGAAAGTGGTCCCTGCCCTGAGGATGTTGCAGCCCAAACTGGGTGTTGCACATCCCGGGATAGAGGGAGGGATGTGGAGCCCAGAGCCTGCAGGCAGTGGTTGGGAAGCACTGGCTGGGCACAGGAATCCAGCCCAGGAAAGGGGATTTGGCTGTGCAGAGCATCCTGTGCTCACAGTCGGGTTAGGAATAAAGCTGGGAATGAGGAGTGCTCCCACACTGAGACCTGTCACACTGCAGGCAGGGTCTCCAGCTCCTCCCAGGGCCCTTTCAAGGGATGTTTAGGTCCAGTTTGGGCAGGCTCCTTCGTATATAAGCAAGAGGAAATATCCCCTCAGTCTTGCTCCACGGTGGAAAATTGCAGTTCCCACAGCTGGGATGCCTTCTGCTCTGACCTGAATAAATTTGTCCACACCTTATTTGTAAGCAGGCTGAAACCTGGAGCTGGGGACCTGTCCTTCTTTCCCTCAGAGATAAGTCCCTGCAGTGACATTTGTCCTGGTCACGCCGTGTGTCTGCCCCGGGTCAGAGATTCCCAGCACAGAAATGCAGTCCCATCCTCCACCTCCGGGACAGCATGGACGGGGTGACCCCAGAGGTGTTTTTCCTTCTCCAAGAGTGGATCCACAGGGCAGGGAGCATGTGGAGGAGTGAGTTCTCAGCAGGCATCCCAGATCAGTGCAGGCAGGAGCTGCAGGATTGCTGCAAACTTTGTAATTCCTCTGGATTTGCCTTGCCCACCTGCTTTTCAAAGGTCTGTGTCAAAGACAGGTGAAGAACAGAGACTGTGGCACGGAGGGACAACAAAGTTTCACTTCTCCTTCCTTTAAATGCCCTTTTCAGTTCACTTCTGCCCATCCAGGGGATGGAGACAACACTTCCAGGGACTGGGCTGAGATGCTGTTGGGGTCAGGCACTGCTCTGCCACGCTCAGCCAGGTGATAGCCCGAGGGGACAGCAGGGCAGGGAAGCTTTTGGGGTGTCCATACAGACATAGATACTTTGGGATGGACATCCCAAAGCAGCACCCCAGGCCATGTGCCCGATGCCTCACCCCAGCCCAGCCCTTCCTTACAGGGCCACGGTGCTGATGCAGCTCCAACAGCAACTGAGAGTTGGGGTGGGGTTGGGAAAAAGTGGCTAAATCAAACAAATCCCAAGAAAAGTGGGTCCAACCTGGGCGTTGCTCCTTGCTGTCAGTGCAGGGCAGATCCCCTGTGCCCACAGCGTTTGCTCCCTCACAGAGCAGTGCAGGAGCCGAGCTGCTGAGTAGAAACATTTCATTTAATAAACACCCTGTGAGCCAAATACTTTGGCTTTACCCTCAGGAGCTGGCAGATGCCTGCAGATTTTATTATTCTGGTTACCAGGCACGGAGCTAGTTTGGTTAGAAACTCGTGTGAAGTGGTACATCAAACATTGGCACCGGCCCAGCAGCGGCAGCCCAAGAGCTCTGCCCGCGGCCTGCGCTGGGCTGGGTCACTCACAAGGAGAAAAGACCATCTGCCTCGTGGAAATCACCTGCTGAGCACTCCAAATCCTGCACCTGAACGGAAGGAAAACGTTGGTTTAATGCCTGGTGTTGCGTGGTGAAGGTGCAGAGCGGGGCAATGGGCTGGGGGATCCTGCGGGATGAGGGGCAGTGGATGGGAGGTGGGAGCTGGAGGGAAGCAGAGATGTCTCCTCCCGGCCCTGTGCTGTGGCACAGGACCCATCCCATGCCTGCCCAAGATCCATCAGAGCCCTTTAGCACCTCCTTTCACCCCCTTCTCCCTCTGGCTCCTATTCCTCCAGCCATCACTGTGGTTCCTCCTGGAAAATGGACTGGAAAATGCAAAGTTTTGACTGAACTTTATGGATTCTGGCATTCTGCCTTTTCTGAAGCATGGATATTTTTCATAAGTGATTTATATGCTCTTCTGGTGTCTTTCTCTTCTATTTCTAATGGGTAAATGTTAAGAAAAGGTTAAACCCCAGGGAAAAAGGTGTGTGCCCAGTGCCTGGCGTCAGCCCCCTGAATACAACCCCTGCTTCACTGTCCCTGCTTCTTCCCTGTCCCCAGATTATTGAGAATTATTTTTTCCCAAAAATACTCGTACCAGAAATGTGAGACTGTAGATGTGTCTTTATCACTGCCAGCTTTTCTTCCTGAATCAGTTCATTTGTAGGTGAAGCCTGTGGCCATCCAGAGCCAAAGGTAAAACAAAACGAAATCAACCAAATTCTAAATGTGAAAAAGAATTTGTGCCCAAATGGCCCAGCTGAAGGCTTTGGGGTCCCTTGGTGGTCAGTTCCCAGTGTGGTCCATCAGCTGGACTTGGTCCTGGCATGTTCCCAATGCCAGGAAGTTGCAGGGAGTGACCGGGGAGTGCCAGTGCCCGATGGCAGAGGTGAATTATACAACATCTTCTGAAATACCTGAGCTGAGTGAGTGACAGCAGGAACCTCCTTCTCCTCAGGCAGAGGGGAGCGGGTGCGTGGCAGGAGGGTGAGGGAGAGTTCAGTCAGGGTGCTGCAGAGCCTGGCCCTGCCACATCTGGCCCTGCCACATCTGGCCCCAAGAGCGCAGCCCCTGCGCCACGCAGGTCTCAGGGAGGGTCAAGACCTGGTCCTGGTGTTGCAACCAAAGCCTTGCACCTGTGCCTGTGCTCTCCCGGCAGACCTGGGCTGGGGGAAAGGGGGGAGCTGCTTTTATGGCCCTTTCTTGGGCAATGGGGCCGGGAGGGGGTGTTTTGGAGGGAGATTCACACGGGATTGGGAAGAGGTTGGACCTCTGAACCCAGTCCCGAAGCAAACAGCACGGAGGGCTGGGTGTGCCTCGTGCAAGGGGGATGGAGAGGGGGCAGGCAAAGGAGGAAGTGTTATTTCAAGAGCACTGATTTTTAATCCCTAAAATGAAGAAGCAGCTGGTTAAATGGGACATTTGTCCATCTCCAGCACTGGGATCGGGTTGGGCCCTTGTGTCATGCCTAAGGCAAGGTTCGGATGGCTCTCCCACCAAATTTTCACTCATTCCTTGGACTGGAGCTCCTGTTCTGTGCCTACGTCAGCGCAGGAAAGTGGCTTTGTGCCAATGGCTCCTATCAACACCATCCAGGAACCTCAATGTGACTTTCGTCTTCCCAAGCACGGCTATCACCAGCACGGGGGCAGCAGATAAGAGCTCAGTGAGTGTGTTTGCAGAATGAACTCTGGGAGAAAAGGTCCGTGCCTGGCATGCACAGCCTGGCTGGGCCTGGCAGGGCTGGGATCAGCCAGGTCGGGACCGAGGGGACGCTCCTGGCCTGCTGGGACAATGTTGGTCACCCACATCACGTTGCTGGAGGAGAGCAGCTCTGCTCTCCTGTGTTGTTTGCTCTGAGTATCACATCCCATCTGTGTACTCAGTGAGCTCAAATTTTGCATTTCTGAGCATCACCCACTGCAGGGATGGGCTGCCTGAAAACTTGTGAGCTCTTGGAGCTCTTCTCACAAACCTTGTCCTTTATTTCCATGCTCAAACTGGAAGAGAGATCTTGAAAAACCTGGTCCCTGCAATGCAGCAGCTGACTGGCACTCAGCTCTCCCCTCCACACTCATGGAATTGCTCCGGGGTGCTGCCCCAGCTGCAGGGTTTAAACCAGCTCTGCAGCTTGCCGTGGGCTCATCCCACCAGCACCAGGCCAGCTGGATTTGCCTTTTGTTCAAGGAGCAGCCACGCAGCTCCTCGTGCTCTTTAATGCCCAAATCTCAGAGGTTTAAGCTGCTGTTTGATCTAGGGCAAGGCCGTGATAAGCCAAGTCAAGAACTTGACTCTGTCCGGGACGCTGACATCACGAGCCTGTTTGTTTAAGATGGAATTTAATCATAGGGATATTTTCCCCTCTATTCCTGCTCTGTTTATTATTTTTCCTGATTGCCAGCACTTTCACTCAGCGGGGGAATTTCATTAAAGAGCTGGGGTTTAATTGGCTGCTTGGGTCTGTCTGGTGGCAGAAGGGATGGAGATGGAGACCACCAGGAACTCAGGTGGGATTATCAGCCCTCAGAAGCTGTTGCCGAGTGTGCACCTACAAAATATTCACCAAGGAGAACTGGAAATTCTGAGCAGAGCTGTGGGGCTGGGAGGAAAGCTGGGAACAGAAACAGGATCCTGGGAAAAGTGGGAAAACCATGACTGTTTATCAGACAGGCTTTTGGCATGAGGAACTGGGAAGAGCCCAGGACACTGATTAGTGCTATTATCCAAAGGCAAAGCTTGTCCTTGCTCTTGGAGGGGAATCTGCAGAGGAAAAGGAGCAGCAGGGGTGCCCTGCAGAGGGCTCTGGATCGGGCACCTGGCACTGCAGGAAGAGGGACGGGTCTCCCCTTTGCTCCAAAGCCGTGGGCTGGGGTCCCCCCCGGGCCCCGGGGGCGCAGCTCAGAGCTGGAATCACAAACAGCCCTCGGCCGGGGCAGTTTTACAGCAGGGTGCTCCTGATGGCCCCTGTGATCTCTAAACGAGCGGGGTTGATGACCTCCCTTTCTAGACCCATTAGCCGCAATTTGCATAATGATTCTGTTGACCTAAATTCTCCCCAAAGTTTCGGCTCCCTGCATCATCCTTTCCTTCCTGCCCTACAGTCCCCTCCTGTCCTCCACTCCGAGGCATCTCACTGCTCCTGTGGAAGGACATTTTGCCCATCCCGGTGTCCAGGTGCGCCCTGACTTCCAGCAGCACCCAGAGAGGGGAGGGGAGGCTCTGGCACATCCAGATCACTCCATAAACTCTCAGCAACCGAGATGTTGCTTCTCGATGCATTCTCCTGCCTGAATCACCAGCTTTTCCCACCCTCTCTTCTCCTCCTGCGTTGGGCAATGACCCGCTTAGATACACGCCAAAACAGAAATAATTACCGAGATCCTCGGTGTATATCTGACCACTTCCTCCCTCCCCTCCCCGCCCGGCCACTTCGGGGTGATTCTCCCCTCTCCCCAGGCATCTCTGGGCACGGTAAAATCAGGGATGTCTGAAGTTCATCATCCCTTTGGTGAGACCCAGATACCGGGCAGGACTGGTCTGCCGGGATGTTTTGGCATCTTCATCACTGCCATGAGTTAGCAACAGTTATCTCCCCGAGCATCACTTCCTAGAGGAACCCGGGCACTCACCCACGGCCGGCGAGGATTGGGAAGGCTCTGGAATGCTGGCCAGGCTGGGCAGTGTGGCAGGAACACCTCGGAAGGGATCCAGCCCTCAATCCCGGTGTCAGTATCAAGCAGCCTGGCAAAGCTTTGCCAACACCACGCATGGTGAAACCGAGCCATGGGAAAGGTCAAGTGCCTCGCCCGGGGCAAAAAGGCACTCCCGGAGCCGGGATTGGCGCCCCTGCCCGCCTGCCAGGCGGTGCGGGCTCGGGTCCCTCCGCTCATTAGCGCCGCTCATTAGCACTGCTCATTAGCATCACCTCCGAGGAGCCGCAAAGCTCCGGCCCGGGGAGCAGCAGCAGCCCCCGGAGCTGGGGGAAGCCACTCCCCGGTCCTGCCTCTCTGCCACGGGGAAACTATTTAGGGTGGAGGAGCTCGGGGAGGGCTCCAGAGCTGGAGGTGTCCGTTCTCTTATAGCGCAGGTGGGGCCAGCTCCAGCCACATTCTTGGCTTTGCTCTATTTTTAAATTTTTTTTTAATTTTTTTTTTTTGGGAAAAATCCAAATGATCCAGAGATGAGCCAGGCCAGGCCTCGCTATGCCATCGAACGTCCTGCCTACTCCGTCAGCCTCTTCGACGAGGAGTTTGAGAAGAAAACCAGAACTTACCCCGTTGGGGAGAAACTGAGAAACATTTTCAGGTAACAGGGAATGCTGTAGAATGTAAACCAGATTTAGTCAGGAATTGGGGGGGTATAATTCAGACCTGGGAATACAGATCCCATTTTTATTCTGGGGAACCGTGGTCTTCAGGGAGTTTGATGGATGAAAGGTATGGGAGAAATGCAAATTGGGCTGAAAAAAATGAAATTGGTGGCTCTTTTCTCAGCAGAGCAGTTTGCACTGAGTGCATTTGGGATTTGGGGTCCTGTTTTGGAAGGGTTTGTTTTTATTTTTAATAGTGGAAAAAGCACAATTGGTGATGTAGGAACATGTGGATTATTTTTTTTAAGCTTTCCAGCTGTGATTTCCTTTTCTCAGCTTTCTGTTTGAAACCAATACCACCTTAAAGAAAGGCTTCTAATTATGTAAACAAAGGTTAATAACCCTGCTGATCACATTCTTGGAAATCTATCTCCACTCCTCGGGTAAAGGAAGGCAATAATAGAGAAAAGAGAGGGATCAGAATCTGGTGAGGGAGAAAGGTTGAGACATTTCTTGGAAGATCCTTCCTTACTTCCAGCTCCTTCTCTTCCTCCCTTCTTTCATTTTCGAATTCTTCACCTTTCAACTCTGCTTTCATTTTTTATCTCCCTTTTAGATGTTCCGCTTCCAGGTTCAAGCTCACCCTCTTCCACCTGTTCCCAATACTGACGTGGCTGCCCAAGTACAAAATCAAGGACTACATCCTGCCTGATGTGCTCGGCGGGATCAGCGCGGGGACAATCCAAGTGCCACAAGGTGAGAGAGTCCCTCTCTGCCTGTCCAAGGGGGAATAACGCTTTGCCAGCTCAAGTAAAGCTCTGCAGGCGATGCTGGTGCCCCGTTGGGAGGGATTTTGTGTTTTAGCAATGACCCCAGGCTCTCCCTCCAGCCTTGTGCCCCTCCTCGTGTTTTGCAGGGATGGCCTTCGCCCTCCTGGCCAATCTGCCTCCTGTCAACGGGCTCTACTCCTCCTTCTTTCCCCTGCTCACCTACTTCTTCCTCGGGGGCATTCACCAGATGGTGCCAGGTGAGGAGCAGCCTGCCCGGCGCTGCCTGGCAGTGCCGCTGTGTGCAGCGCCGGCACGTTTGCTGTGCCAGGGCTTTGTGCAGGATGTCCCCCCAACGCCACTGTGCCTCCTCCCGTGGGGCTGGCGGTGCTGAGTGACTCCTTCTGCCCTGCCCCACCTGCCCCGGAGCCTTCCAGGAGCTCCTGACCTCCCCGTGCTGCCCGCAGGGACGTTCGCTGTCATCAGCATCATCGTCGGCAACATCTGCAGCGAGCTGGCTCCCGAGTCCAACTTCCAGTTCTTCAACCACACCACCAACGAGACCAGGGTGAACTCCACGGCCCTGGGGGCGGCCAGGCTGCAGATCTCTGCCACCCTGGCCTGCCTGACAGCCGTCATTCAGGTGAGGGCTCCGCTGCGGCCCCGACCCTCCGGAGAGCCCGGCTTTCCCTGGAGCACGGCTGCTGGGGCAGGTGCTCCAGGAGACCCCGCTTCTGGCTGGATGAGGCATCAAAATAGAGATTTTGGGGGGATTTTTGGTCTTGGGGGGAATTCTCTAGGTGGACGATCCAAGAATTCCACTTTTAGCCCTGAGTGGGGGTGGTTGATGGATCAAAATGGGGATTTTGGGGGGATTTATGGTCTTGGAGTGGAATTTTCTATGTGGACGATCCAAGAAATTTAGCCCTGAGTGGGGGTGGTTGATGGATCAAAATAGAGATTTTTGGTCTTGGGGGGGAATTCTCTACGTGGACGATCCAAGAATTCCACTTTTAGCCCTGAGTGGGGGTGGATGATGCCTCAAAATGGGGATTTTTGGGGATTTTTGAAGATTTTTGGGGATTTTTTGTCTTGGGGGGGAATTCCCTACATGGACAATCCAAGAATGGCACTCTTAGCCCTGAGTACAGGTGGATGATGGCTCAAAATGGGGATTTTTGGGGATTTCTGGTGTTGGGGTGGAATTCTCTACATGGACAATCCAATAATTCCACTTTTAGGCCTGAGTGGAGGTGGATAATGGATCAAAATAGAGATTTTTGGT